>JBCEWB011024212.1:0-14917 GCA_039654565.1 Peronia peronii | reverse complement strand
CCCCCCCCCCCCCCCCCCCCCCCCCCCCCCCCCCCCCCCCCCCCCCCCCCCCCCCCCCCCCCCCCCTCCCCCCCAATTCCATAATATTCTGTAATTATCTGCAAATTTATCACCAACGTCCATAAACAATGTGCCATTTTGACCATCAACCAAATCACTTCAGGCACAAAAAGTATAATACATTAAGTACTGCAAAGAAGGGAAAAAAAACGCTTGTCTTCTTGATATTTCAATCACGAATAAGGAGAAAGTCGGACCAATTCACCTGGTGTTTTTTTTTTCCTCGCGATAATTTTTTTTTCATAATATTATTCATCTCATCCGTTTCAAATAGCAGCCGCTAAAGTGATTTTTTCCTCTTTACAACGCCTATACCGCTCGAACCTGGCGAAGGGAAGTAAACTAGTTGGCTGAAAAAATCGCTCATTGTACAACACTAGCACACCTATACAGGGACGAGTAAGTTTTAATGGAGGTATATGTATTTGGACAAAAACCTTTTACCTGAGCAAATACTTCTCTGCACCCTGGTGAGGCTGCCTCAACTCTGGGTCTAGAGACAGGTAGTAGCTAGTAAACAGATGGTCCAAGAACGGCACACGGACCTCCAGTCTGTAAAGAATCATTAGTAAAAGTCTTACTACTATGTCTTCAACAATACTGATACCCTGGCCTTCTAATGATGTGCGCTTCATTTTCCTCAGTGGCACTACTTTCACTCTTTAGTACCTCATAATGCTCCATTAAAATTTCTGAATAGATGAATATTCGACAGGAGATCAAGACATGGATGTTGATAAAAGCTTTCTGTCATATTAGTATTTTGCCGCATCCGAGCAAATTCAATCAACCCAAATGAACTAAATGGTGCTTCTTTAGACACACATCTCCCTGGAGATCAATATAAGTGGTGGTCAGAAACATGAGTGGAAAAACTGGCTTGATTAGCTTTGCCCCCCCCCCCTACTTTTTCGCCCGCCCCAAAGAAAAACAAATGCATAAAGTATTTATTTTCTTCCAACAAATGAAATGGAAACAGCACATTTCTGCCACGTCTGGTTAACTCTGGACTCCGGAGATGAATATGGGTGAACCTTTCTATTTCTTATTGACTACACAATTTATTAAGGCCTTGGTCTTCCGGCTATTCTCTTACATTTCCTCGATATAAAGTAGCCTGTTATCAGTGTAGCCGAAAACAATGCAGTCCCTATATAGTTTACAGAAATGGGCCATCCACAATCTAATCTAAGAATATACCATTGCCTAACTATGTCTTTCATTTGCCGAAGGGTATCTCGAAAGGATAACATAGGAGCTGCCATTAAGATGTCGCAGGTATGGCCAAACAGATTTTCTTTCCGTTGACATTGGCAGCTGACTTTCAACGCGTCCTGGCTGGCTCGGTTTAATGTGGTTGCATTATCGTCCCCTAGCTTTGCATTTACAGGCCAGAGAGTAGCCACGGATGTAGCCTAATGAATGAAATAATGCCGGAAGTTCCTAAAAGTTTGCAGTCACTTTATTATGATTTTCCTCCGGCAATCAAATCTCTCACCTCTCACTGCAGCAATGTAATTTTATGCATGGCATTTCGATTGCAGAATCTAAGCCGTCCTGGATATCGAATCCCAGCGCATTCGATCTCATTTTACTTCATTATTTCTTGAATACACCTATCTATGCATTAGCACTGAAATCGCCACGTGCAATGTGGAATGGGGAAGGAATTCGCACAAAAACATAAATTATCTGATGCCTGAGAACCATAGAAAATGAACATACAGCTCCATAATAGTTCATACTCGACTTAGCAAAAACCTGGAAATTTCAGCCGGAGTGTTTGTACCTCTCTGCTAAAAATAGAACACTCACTGATGATTGTTACCGCTCCACCACGAGATCCGAGAACAATTGTCACCGGTCCCGTGCATTTTTAGGCCTATATGTTTTTCTATGTCAGTGACAGTGAACAGTTTGGAGTGTTTGTATCCCCCTACTAAAATTAGACGGGAATTTCCAGCCGTTGGCTTAGTCGGAACAAGTCTATTGTGAAGACAGAAACACATGCGCTGTTAGCCATGGAAAACCACTCATAATACTCAAAAAGTTCGCACAAGACTTCTCTGGTTTGTTTGTTGTTTGTCTATCTATATGTTTATTTGTTTTTGAAAATGCAACGATTATCTCTGAATACAGGACCATCCACACTATTCAACTCTTTGTTTTCAGCAACTTTAAAATAGGACTGCATTATCTACGAGATCTGACTAGGGTCACATTCAAATCTGTTCAACCTATTTTACTTGAAACCATTATGTCCACGTTTGGTTTTCCCAAGGTCCATATGTTGTTTATTTCTGACAACTTACCCCCAAGCAGCAGTAGCTCTATCTGCACGCAGCACGTCGTACATGTACAGATCTTTCAGCAGTCTCCTGCTCTCCTGATCAGCCTGGTTGGCAGATGGGGCATTATGGAAGTAGATGTAGCCTTGGGCTAGCTCATCCGAGCCTTCGCCAGACAAGATGACAGTGGTACTGGTCTTCTGCTTAATGTACTTGCTCAGCAAGAACATCCCTGAAACATTTGAAATATATATATATATATATTACGATGATATACATACAAAAAAAAGGACAGAACCATTAGTACTTTGGTCTGTACCTTAAAAGTCAACAAATCAAAAAATAAGAAAGGCAGGGTGGTGGTGGTGTGGGGGGAAGGAGAGGGCGGAGGGGGAGCATGAGAGGTAACAGAAATTTCGTTAAGCACAAACATCCGTCTTTTCTTTCCTCCACTTCCTTGCTGCTCTCGCCATTCTATCTTCCTTCTCTATACTTTTACTCTATCTTTCTCTATTCCGTTTCTTTCTCTTTTTTCCTTCTAATTAACTGGCGAATAGAACAAGTAAATAATGGGTAAAACCGCCACGCTCAACACATTCCTAAAGTACTTTTACTTGTGCTCCATCTTTCTCTTGGACCAGCACTCAAGTGGCTGGGAAGAGGAGAAGGGAGGGGGTGGGACCAAAATGATAAACTATAAAGTGATGGGGACTATTATAATCACAATAGCCTTCTACAACACCGAAAGTTGAGAGCAAAATCACATAAACTGAATCCCCAAACACAATGACATAGAGGAAGAGAGAAATTCTGATTATAACGAGGAGAAAGAGACATACCGACGGAAGAAATAAATAAGAAAAGGTGAAGAGAGGAAAGAAAGAAAGAAAAAAGACAGAAAAGAGAAAAGAAAGAAATACAGAGATAAAAAGGAAGAAAAGAAAAAAGAAAAGAAAGAAAGAAAGAAAGAAAGAAAGAAAGAAAGAAAGTGGCAAAGTAAATTATCTAACGTGAGAGACAAAACAAAGAGACAGAACCAGAATAACTATCAAAAGAAATTCTCTAACTCCCCTGTCTTAAAGATCGGTCACTTTATTGCCGTCAAACATTCATAGCAGGCAACATTAATGTTGCCACTAGACAACAGTCTGAAAATCCACCCATCTTATTTTTGAACACGAGTCCCAGACGAGCCTCTCGGCCATTATTGAACTATGGGACGACTAATAAAGCGTTTTCTTGAAAGGCCAGTTCCAGAGAATGGCTGGCCGGCATTGACACACACTTTTCTTTCTTTCTTTCTTTCTTTCTTTTCCAGAAAGGACGATAAGAGTGATTTACATTACGCAGAAAGGGAAATACCATTTCCGGGAACAACGGGCCTCGTACTGTAAGTAAATAGTCGGCCAAGCTCTTGGTTAAGGGTGAAAGTCTGACCCCCTCAGGGACATTCTCATTCACTGCCCAATCAATAGCCGCTATGGTTTTCTATTTCTCTTCCAAGCAAAGGAGCTGTGACCCCAAAGCGTGTATATAAGTATGTCACTCCCTGATGATAGGACGAGTGTGGGGAATTGAGACAAAATCAACAAATTATAGCATGGGGGGAAGGATGTTCCGTTTGTGTTGGGATTTAACGGCACATCAGCACACATGAGGAAAGGAACATTGCACGAAAGACACGCCTTCTGTAGACTACTGTACCTTTAGCAACATCCAGATGACAAGCGGTTGAGAAAGAGAGAGGCCCGGGGGGGGGGGGGGGGGGATTAGGAAGAGAAGACAAACAAAAAGAAAGACAGACTGGCAGAGCGGACAGAGACAGACAGACAAACAAACAAAGAATCAAATGGCGCAGACGCTCTTTATCAATGGCTAAAACAAACAAACAAACAATCTGATTTAAGAGTTAATCTCGGTTCGCTTGCATCGAACAAAATTCACAAACAATGACGACCTTTTTTTTTTTTTTTTGTCTGTTTTTCTTTAACAACAGCAGAATTACACTTCCAAATATGCATGGATGTATTCAAAGCAGTTTACTGCCCTTCATTCGTGCGATCGATATTTTCTTGGCGACGTGCATTTTATCACGTTCTCACAATGAACGCGATAGGCATAGATTACAATATATTATTATGCATACATAACATCGTTTTTGTTTTCATTTTTTCTAATCACACCATGTTTCTCACACAATAATTTTTTTTTCTTAATCTGAAACTCTGACATGCGAAAAGGAGGACTGGAGAAATCCTAATTTTGGACATGGCATTGTTACTACTGAATCCATCAATATCAAACTCTGGCGTCTGTGGGGAGAGCATGTTTTGTTTCTGATGTTTTTTGTTGATATTACTATCGCTGCAGGATCACTCATAAGTAGTAGTGACGATGACTGAACGAAGCTGTAAGACAAACGTTTGCAAACAGACATCTGCAACAGATTGCACACAGGGCTTCCGACAACAAGCCTAAATGAATGTGGCAGCGGTATCTAACTTTGTCTGAAGTGACAAGAACGGAAAAGAGCCAGAGGGTAAACTTAAATAATGCATGAATTCGGATTGGGAAAAAAAAAAAGAGAAAAATTTCAGAGTGTACTCTTAACATCATATGTTTATTCAGTTATAGGAAACGTCGTAAGTTATGGAAAGGGAGTAATTTTCCAGCATTGTCAGGAACCAAATGAAAAATATGTAAGCTGTTGTCGTACTTGTTAGGTGTGTTTTATTTTTTTAAAGAAAATCGACAGCTTTGTCGCCTCTCTCCTTTAAGTGTTTAACTCTGCAAACAAACAACAGAGCAAGAGAGTTTACTTCCCCGGGGCGAACTAATTCAAGATTCGAGAGCAAACCTTTGACAAAGCATTTTGATGTGGCTGCCTGTAAAAAAAAACAAGATCCCATTCTTTTTCAAGTGCCTAGCCCGCCATCTTTCATTCAGAGCTGCAGTTCACTTCCTTCTGTGTCCATATTTTATGGCACTAAACTTAAAATTGGCCACAAAACCATGGTCCTTGTTCAATCAATAAAGTCCTCGTAGGATGCCCATAAAAAATTATGAGTTCCTAACTAGCGACGTTGTTTAATGGTGTAAAGGGAGAAAATTGAACGAGTCCAGAATATGAGGCCCATTTTCTTCAGCCTCATATCGTGCAAGCAAAACTACGGCACATTCAAGAGGAATACATGATCAAAGGAAAACAATCTCACTGTGAGCAATGATCCTTACTGTTGATAATTGGTGCATTGCCAAAAGCAACACGACAATTAAAAATTCATTTATCCAACGGTGATTTCTCCCCAGCAGAGAGATCTCCTTTGGAATGATCATAAAAGAACCATTGTATGCGAACTTCAAACAAAAATGTATTCCTTAGTTAACTAAGAAGGTACTCAGTTTCTATCACCGACCAAGAGCAAAGTGGTGCCAGTACCTTGGGTCTATTTTTGGAAGCTGTGGGAAATTCTAAAGAGACGAAATGAACCATTTCCCTGAACTAATTCTCACTGAAATTAGGTCAGCCTATCTTGGAAAAAAAAAATTAAAAATGAGCACACAACATGCACGAATACACGGACAGTAATGTTAATCTTCATACAATTTTTAGAAAAGTGCCTTTGCACTGATATAATATTATTCATTTCAAAATGTTGTTCCTTCTCGCTCTTGATGGTTTTCGCTTCAATCGACAGGTCCCAGTGGAGGCAAGCCCACAAATGGTGACATGCAAAGAAGGTTGAAAAGCAGAAGCAAGGACACTGACGATTCTTGTATACATACTTTGGGACAGCATAAGCTATTTGATGGCGATAAAGATTATTGAAGGAATGCATGAAATAACGAATTCATATGACATGAATGGCATTAATCATGTAGGCCTACATAAAAGTGGTGATGATTGCATAGACTGAGATTACGATGACTTCTCTAAAAGTAAACACCGCATCGTTGAATCCGGCCGAGGGCAGAGGCCGGTCATCGTATTTCGCTGCAGATTTCTGAGACGCCATTCGATGGTGGTCGACTGGTCGGCAGGAGTACGCTCCAGCATTTGAATTGATAACTATTAATGTATTATATCTATTATTTGTTTTCATCTCAAAACCATCGTTGTCATGTCCCCCTCTCATAACTCACTCTCTCTCTCTCTCTCTCTCTCTCTCTCACTCTCTTAACTTAACAACATTGGTAATCCCTGCAACCTACCAACGTAATTCTGCTTGCCGTTCTCCAGTGATGACCAGGCTGTACTTTCATGTCTGAACTAATTACGAAACTGGTACATACTTTATGATCATTCGACGCTGGTATATTTATTTGTTGATTAATTAGCTGCTGTGGGTACTGTTTATTGGTGGTGTAAATGGATGACATTGCTTTCCGCCACATTCTGATTAATTTACATCAGGGTAAGACCACTTCCTTTTCTGCATTATTATCGTTTCATTTCAGGATGTTATTTCATTCGCCATATAAAGAAAATTGGGTCCACCTCGTCGCAATTAGGATTCCATTAAAACTTTATGGATCGTCGTATGGATTGGCTTTGTAGCCAATGTGCTCAGTGACACTCAATTACGTAAAAAGAAAAAAAAACGGAATGACTACTGGGGCCATATGGAAACTTTATTTGGGCCGAGTAAACGTTTTTAGCCAGTGAAATTGCACGATCAGTGTTACTTATGGCCATAAGCCCTAAGTCTAATAACTCACATGAAAAAATATTCACCTCGTTACCAAAAAGGTCTGTGATGAAAACTGTTCATACTTGCCTTTGTATAAATCAGATCATGAGGGCACATGGACTCAATAGTCCCTTAAAAAAAAAAATGTAAAAATCTCTCAGAAGTCTATTTCGCAGCCGCATTTTTGGTTGAGAAGACTATCTTCAGGAACGAAACTATTAAAAGACTGACGAATAATAATCGTGAAATGAATGTAAATCGTCAAACTTAATTAAACTGCCTGATCAATCCGGCGCGGTTGTGCGGGTGTGTGTGTAAGGAGGGGGTGAGGGGGGGGAGGACATAGGGAGAGGCCAGAGTATGTGCTTGAAGTTCAATGTTGACAAAAGGGGAGGGGGCGGTTGCTCTTTATTCTTATTTAGAATCAATGTTTTCACGTATTACGTTTATATCTGTTGTAACATCTTACATTATTTTACTTTTGTTGTAAATGCAGTGTTTGTATGTAGTGTTGAACCCAACCAACCAAGGTGAATCCATATAGTCAGTAATATACTCTGATCTAAAAACATATTTCACAGAGTTTGAATTTGAATGGTAACTCACATATAAACTCCATAACTCTCACTTTGTACAGATATACGAGGGCTGTCTGGAAAGTAATAAGAAAATCAACATAATGCAAACATTTCTTTTTAGATCTAACTGAAGCTCACATAAGAGTTACTTTTGGCTACCTTTCAATGCAGTCTCCTTGGAGATCGATACACTTTTACCAGCGCTGAGCCAGAAAATAAATACCCTCCCTGAAGAAATTTGCGCCAAGCGATGAGAATCAATCTCGTATTTCTTCAGTGAGGCTGTCATCACAATCAAACTTTTTTCCTCCAAGATGATGTTTCACTGATCCAAACAGGTGATAATCTGATGGAGCCAGGTCGGGACTATGGGGTGGGTGCGGTAAAATCTCCCATCCATAGCGACGGAGCAGTCTCTTGTCAATTTGGCATTGTGGGGTATTGCGTTGTCATGCTGAAGAAAGACGTCCTTGCTCAGAAGTCCCGGTCTCTTGCGGCGCACAGCTTCTCTCAATCAGTCAAGTGTTTCACAATAACGAGTAGCAGTAATGCATTGTCCGTATGGCGAAATGTCTAAAAGAAGGATGCATTTAGCATCCCAGAACACGGTTGCCACAAGTTTTCTTGCCGAAAGCTGCACCTTGAACTTTTTTGTGAGCAGATGATGGATGCTTCCAGGTCATGGAATCCCGTCTTGTTTCTGGCTTTGTATGATGCACCCACGTCTCATCGCCAGCTAGCAAATGTTCGAGAAATCTTTCTCGACTTCCTGGGGAGTTCCACAAGCTCCCATTTGAGCTAAAGGATTCTCACCACCACCACCATTTCGTCTGTACCGATCTGGAAGGTTCTGTGAAATATTAACTCGCTGCAAGTTATGATCCTCTGTCAACTGTTTTGGAATCCACCTAGCCGAAACCTTCCGATAGCCCAAATCCACATAGATAATTTTATGAACAATGCTCCCTGAAATTTCAAGAACTGAAGCAATGTCTCGAAATTTTAATCGCCTATCTTCTCGAATGAGTTCATCAGTGCGAGCAACGTTTTGTGTTTTGTGCGTGTCTTGAAGATTTTGGGCGCCCAGAGCGAGATTCGTCTCCCAGGCTGGTAAGGCCAGCCTTGAACAAAGTACACCAATGATATACTTGACTTTTGCTCAATGTATTCTCACCATATCAGGTAACAATTTCACAGTAGATTTCGGTAGGATGTTTTCCTTTTGCATGCAAAAATCGTACAATCCCCTCACCTCTACCTTTGACCATTCTGCAATGGGGGCCGCCATATTTAATTTGACATAATGACAGAACGTGTTCAACCCTGATGCTGATATTTGGCCACTCGAAAGTGCTTTAAATTTTCTGTTGCACACCGTTTACAGATTTTAAAAATATTGATTAGTCTGAAAGTTATGGTTATTTTCTTATTACTTCCATGACAGCCCTCGTATAATGAACCGTGTTACTGGTAAAACACACGATAAGGAAGTGAATAGCGTCAAATCTGTTTCAGAGTATGGCTATTTTATTTTGCTCCTCAAATTTGACAGTTACCGTCCCATTTCACCACAAAGTCTAGATCTGCTAATAAGGCTACATGCTGCAATAGGTAATAATCAATTGTCCTCTCACATACCCTTTTCTTGAGAGATTTCCAGAATGGAAACAACTACAGAATTAATAATTTGTAAAGGTCTTTGGCTTCTACTAAGTGATAGTTATTGCCTGTTTAGTATGAGCACACTAATTTCATTATTTGCCCTTCCCCTGGTACGGATCCACAGGTTCAGCGCTTCTTGGCCTTAATTACACTCAATTACACGCTATCCGGAGACATTTTGTCCTGCTGAGCATCCCTGAGGGAAGAGGACAGGGTAAGACAGAAGAGAACACACGACAATCACATTGTAAGGCGCCTTGAATCACGTACCCCAATGCTGGTAATACAGATAGTAGCTGACATTTTGCACTGCAGTGGGACATGAAAATAACACGGAGAATAGACAAGCTGAGCGATGACACTGTCGTACAAGACAATCTAAATCCATAAAGATCCCTGCTTGTTCTCCCGTTGTTTTTGAAAGAATTCAAGGATAAGCTCTTAAGGGACGTGATTTCCCTCCATGTCATTTCTGTCTTTCTTCTGCATTGATTTCCTGTGCAGACATTTTCAGTATGAATAATCTTGTTCATTTAGGTCAGTGCCCCTTTGAATTTCTGACAACTTAAATCCAAACTTCTTAAGTTATCTTGCCAGAGATTATCTTCTTGTCTTCACACACATATTTTCATTAACTTCCGTTCCTCTTTCTTCTGATTCTTTTTATTTGATGTGTAATATAGAGCCTTGTGAGGACAAAACATCTCCGCTTATACTGTCTGCGAGCACATAGCAAAGAGTATGGAACTTTAGTAGTACAATGGTCTCCGCCTAAGAACCCTCCGCCTAAGAGCCCGATCCGCCTAAGAACCCGCCTCTGCTGTGAAACGAAAATTTTCTCCCAAATAAAAAATCCGCTTAAGAGCCCCGTGTCGGGCCAAGATTCACGAATAATTATGGTGTAATTTCACATCATACTGTCCACATGAGAGAAACGCAATGAGATAACTTCCCGCTGGAGGTTGAAAAGCGAAATGTATACCGGACCGAAGAGAAATGCACAGTGCTCGATGCGCAGTAAAATGGAGACAGGGGTGAAAAGAACAGGTAGACAAAGGAATGGAAGTGATGGTTGATGTATGACTGCATAATTAGGACACATTGTGGACTAACTCGTAACCACTTCTTTAATTGACAACACGTGGGACAGCACTTGTGACTGGCTCTGTGGATAAGGAGGAGTAAGTTTAGCTGACTGGTCAGTTGTTTTGCTGCTTCGATGGTTCTGTAAACACTTGCGTCACTCGTGCGATTATCTGTACGGCAGCATGGCATATCATATTTTCAACAATGATACCGTTATATGAAAACTCACTCGGCATTTAAACGCTGGGCAGTATTGATGTAATTATACATTTATATGTAAAATACATGTAATTTATATGTAAAAATGATCAGGAATGGCTAGATGTAATTATAAAACACACACACACACACAGGGAAGAAGGTCGTACTTATTCGCATAGATAAATCTTTAACTAACGGTAACGATCAACTGATCATAATAGCGAAGACAATCTGTGGTCAGACGGGTTGCGTCTAAGAACCCGTCGGCCTGAGAGCCCGCTTTTTTGTACTTTTGGAGGTATGAGAATTGTGCATGGACAGCAGCGCCCTGAAACGGTTTTAGACAGTTGAGGTTCCTACATGCACAATGAATAGGAAGGGGTGGTCTGATATAGTGTACCATACCAGCAGGCTAGTCTAAGACTTTCCTGTCTAGAAGAGATCCCTGAGCTACTGGATGTTGCAATTTTAATTTGTCATCATTTCAACTATCCGGGCTGTTCGAATCTCAGTGTTATGCAAACGCTTCAGTTTTCCTAAGATAAATATAATACCTCTACTTTATGTTTGTTTTCACGCCTTTCAAGTTGGTCTTTATTTCTCTTCCTCGAACAAATGCTTGTCTTATTTTCTTTCAGGGAATTTCACAAGTTTTTGTTTATATCCCCCTCATAATAAAATTTTGCTTGCTTGTTTACTTGCGTCTTTCGACTCCCTTTGTGGTGATTATCTCGAAATAAAATTTTCACCTTCCCATTTGAAAGAACATTACCTAGAATTCTGAAATGATGAGACGTGCAAGAAACACGGCGACAGTAAGTTAATAACTTCACCGATTTAGCTCTCTTTTGTTTGTCTGTTTGTTTATTTGTTTGTTTGTTGATTTGTTTGTTCCTTGCCGTTGTTCTTGTTGTTGCTCTTATTGTCGTTATAGTTGATTTTATGAGGGTGGGATGTGAGGAGGGAAAAGGAGAGGGCGGGGGAGGGAAGGGGGAAGTGGGGCTTTCCAATGATCTGAAAAAAAAATCGCGAACAATTGGCATCAAAAGTGGTTACCCTGCACAAAGCAGTAAAGAGAAACCAAGAATATAAATATCTTGAGTTCCCTCCCTTGCCCCTCCTCCCCTCCTCTCTCTCTCTCTCTCTCTCTCTCTCTCTCTCTCTCTCTCTCCCTCTCTCTGAGAAGAGACTGCAGAAAATAAAGCAATTGGGAGATAATTCTCTCCTTCTGTCCACGCGGGTGATCAATTATCGGGCAGACATCAAAAAGCATCTTAGCTTCAAAGATACGGGGCTGTGCCTGCCAGGACAGTCAAAAGAGAAAGAGGGACCGCTGGAGAGATGTGGGAGGATGGCAGCGTGATATAAAAATTACCCGCCAAAACAGAATAAGATGCCGAAGAAACAAGAACAACAGTTGCAGAGAGTGCAGTTGTAAGGGGAAGAAAATTATGGATAAATCCAGGAAAGGAAAGTCAGCAACACGGAAGCTTGTCATTTAAAAAAAAAAGCTTTAGTTCCCATGTAAAGATGTCATACGCCGGTCTGGCAAGAATATCCCACTACTATCTTCCTCAAGACTGTCCCACTTTCGTGATCAACAACTGTATCAATCATAGAGGGCACAAAGTAATATACAAGATTAATCCAAATTGTGTACCGTCCTTTTACAGCAAGGTGTGGAACTACTCGTATTTCTTTCCTCCTAATTTATTTACACATTCAATATTTCGACGTCCATGTTTTGTTCTTCTTCTTTGTACAACTGAACAAACTAAAACTACTGTTTCAATTTTAATGTAGGTCTACAGTAAACACGTATTTCTACATTTAAGAGCCCATTGTCCAATTTAACCCCCCCCCCCCCTCAAAAAAATTAATTATAATTAATAAATAGTGTTTATAATCTATCACAGTCCAGTGCATCCTTTCCACATGTTATGCTTCATTTTGATATAAAAGAACTGCGTGCCTAGCAAAAAGCGTCCTGGGTTGATATTTAAATTGCAAAACTTTTGTCTGGATTATGGGTCAGGAACCACCGCTACCAAAGATTTACTATGAGTATCAATTACCGGCTTGGTTGGCCATCAAGGACTCAGTCTAAGAGACAATGATCGGCGTTCCATCGATCAGACAAACACTTCTACTATTTCAAAGGCCAAAGGCTAGTATGGCAGCTTAAAAAATCTAGTTCATCTCTATAACAAGGTGTCGTGTCCAAACCTGAGGTGGCCTGACCCATTCTGTAAAGCTGCCTATGCTTCTTTACAATTTAATTCCGCCGCTGCTGTTCACTGACTTACAGATCACATCTTTGCCAATGTTTTAATCTTGAAAGACGTGCAACAGCTGCTTTTCTTTCCAAATTTAGTTGTACATAGTATGCAAAGAGTCACAACTGATTCTCAATGCTTCCAATTACACGGTCATCCCCTCTCTCGTTTCCATCTCATTGCTCGCTTACTCCGAAGTGATTTACTCATTTCTTTTCGTACGTTTATACCGGGAAGAAAAATATATATATATATATATATATAAATATATATAATACGATGCGATATGTTGCAGATACAGGGCTAGGATCTTGTGTCTCATTCTTCAACTACTAGCAAGAACATAATTATATGATCAAAGGGCCAGTAAGGGATTTATTTGAGCATGACGGGATTACATTGTATTTATGTGACGCTGAAGGGCGAGCTGATAAACTCTCGCAATATGAGAAATGACTTCGAAGGAGATAATCAAGTGTGATCCTACATCTTAAGAATTAGGGAAACATGGTGCAACGGTCTAAGTTCACTAAGGTATCATTATATATTTGTAATCATCGGGTCAAGATGAAACTTGCGCCTTGCGGAAAGACTTTATGACAAGTCCTACTTTGAGAGTTACATCTGTGTAACCGATGGATCAAGCAAGATGAAATATGAAGAAGGGCACAGTTCTTCAACGCGTCCCACTTTCAGGTTATTCCCGAAATAAAATTTCTTTTGGGTTTCAACTAAAGATCGATGAGTCGATAGTTTCCGTCTTCTCGTATTATGTCAAACTGACAAGAGGAAACAAATCTTCCTCGCAGATTTACCTGTAAGCAGCTGTAAGAAACGTGTTTGGCCAATCCCCACAGATTCTCATTTATTGCGTGGCCTTTTATTGTCAGTCACCTTCATAGAGGCAGAACCATAATCTATTGTAGATTGCGATCTGATCAATTTTCAGACTGATCGATGCCAAGTTTTTCTTGCTCCATTCGGCAGATGCATCAACGAAATTTTGCAAGTCCTGACAAAGTTGTACTTTCCTACAGCACCGTGAGCCTTAGCGTATTTGGTCTAGGAATAATTAGAACATGTCATAATGTACATTATTTGTTTTCAATGTCCATGAATTTCTGTGACCATTTCAATGCAGTGCATCATTCACAGCATCCAAACCCCTTCAACAATCCTTGCACACTATCCAACATCCACTATCCATGCGCTGCAAGGGGTAGTGATCACAAAGTGACAATGACAACATGATTAGGTGTATTCTTCTGGCTTCATCAAAGAGACTACTGACACAAAAAAACTCCGCACAGACTTACCAGGCTTTGATTTATAAATGAAAGGTTATACCAGAACCCTGCAAGTATCACTTTGTCTAACTTATAGCGCTCTAACTTGTTACTACTACTGATTGTGACTAGAGCGTTAACAGCGGTGGTAAGTGTGACTGTGTATAGGCGGCTGTAAATATCTGACGACATGTGCATTTATAGGTGTGGTTCTATGAAGAGGCACTATGGATCATCCTTGGAAAACTAGACTGTCCCAGAAAGTTTGTCCAGCTGATCCGCCTGTTTCATGATGGTATGGAGGGCCTCGTTCAGTCCAACCGCGACATCTCAAAGCCACTCGAGATATTCAACGGCGTGAAGCAAGGCTGCGTGCTTGCCCCAGTCCTTTTTAACCTCTTCTGCACACGTAGCACATGATTTGAGAAAGAATGTACCTGAAGTACAGGCTGGATGGCTCCCTCTTTAGTCTCCGGAGACTGAATTCTAAGACCAAGACGCTGGAGCAATTGGTGCTTAAAGCACTGTTTGCCGATGACTGTGCGCTCATGGCACATTCACAGTCTGACCTCCAGATCATTGTCCACAGATCTGCAGAGGCCTGCCGGCTTTTCAGACTGACCATCAGCCTCGGTAAGACCGAGGTCCTCCACCAAACCATCCCAGGTCCCACACCACTGCCTCCTGAGATCCAGATAAAGGGTACCCAGCGTTGTTTGTTTTTCTTAAGCCTTTCAATCCAAAGAAAGTAGGATTATCTCGGCTTTTAGAAGCTGCTAATTTTTGGTG
>JBCEWB011024101.1:0-14919 GCA_039654565.1 Peronia peronii | reverse complement strand
AGCCGCCTTGTATGTTTCCCAGGAAGCTGAGAACGTTTATGAGTGTCTTCTTTGGGTCTGTCGGGGTAATAATAGATAGTAAAGCGCTTAGAGCCTGTACAGTACGGGGATAAGCGCTATATAAATACTCTCTATTATTATATAAAATGGATTTGGAGTTAATTGTGTGTTTGTTTGTTGTTTTTTTTTAACAGATTGTGTGTTTGTTGTTTTTTTTTTTTTTTTAAACAGAAAAATTTTATGTGGATGCCCTGAACCAGATAGATGGAATGATAGACAACAAATGTCAGAACATTGCTAAGCTTGCTCACTGGAAAAGTTCATTTCAGGTTAGTGTGTTATTTAAATAATTGTGAAAAATGCAAAAGAAAGCTCAGATTCCTATTGTCAATTTGTATTTAGTGACTGAAATCTCTCAGACGGTAGTATTTTTAATGTATGTTCTTTCCCTTAAGATTCAGAGCTCTCCTCAGAATGTGTAGCATTGTTTTTATGAGCATATTCTTGTGTTGCAGTCTTTCAATCAGTTCAAGTGACAGAAATAAGTTTGTCTATCATATGTATAGTATCAAGAGCATCAGTGTCTCTGAGGTATTCTTCAGTAGTTTTAGCTGATTATTTTAACAACAGTCGATTAAATGTAAAAAGTATTTCTGGTTTTTCTATGTCCAGGAATGTCTCCATCGTTGTCCCCTGATGAAAGAGATAGATAGGCCAAATTTGAAGCAAGCCTGTCAGGTGAGTAATTTTGCAAGTAATAGGATGACATAATGGAATTAAACATTGAAACTTATTATTGGATTAATGAATTTTCTGTATTTACCATTATTAAAGTAAAAATTTTTTTTGTTTTGTTTTTTTTTTTTAAATCAAAATTACATATATCTTTGGCCACTGGAGTTTGTTGTTAGTTTTGAAGATGTTGCCCTCCAATTGATTTGAACCTTGCTGTATAATGGGGAATGACATGATACAAGTGCTGATGCTATATGTAAGTTCGCCAAATATCCTTCATTTTGCAGAATAATCCCACATTTTTCAACATCAGTCCTGCCACCTGTGTCAACATAAACAAGTGTAGCAATGCATGTGATAGGTTTGAATGGAGTTATGTTGTTGTTGTTGTTGTTTTTTTAGCCAACTAGGTTACTTCCTTTTGCCAAGTACAAGCACATTGGCTAAGCATTGTAAAGCTGGAAAAAACACTTGAACTCCTGTTATTTTAACAAGTGAGACAAAAATAACTTGGAAACTATCACAATGAGAAAAAACCATCGTTTGGTGAATATTTCATAATTTTGATTTACTCATGTTTAGAATAACAAGAGCAACAACAATTTTTTTCTGCCTTTCCAATGCTTATATCATTCTTTCTGTACTTGGCAAAGGAAAGTAATTTGGCATATGGTGAAAATGGCTCATTTGTCCCTGCAAATTTTGCATTCGTGCATGGTAGTGTCCAGTTTGAGATTCTGGTGCATTTAAAGCCAACACTGTTGTGGACTAGGTACTGTATCAAAAGTCATTTCCAAAGCTCATATGAGGGAGGAATAATTCAGAGATGCACTATACAAATTTTATCAACACAGGGCACTTTTGATTAGTCATTTGCTTAAACAGACCTGCTTACCCTCCCCCATTTCGATCCAGCATCCCACCTTCCTGCATCATGAACATAAATTCCCACATTCAGACGACTTTGACATTTCATATCATTTTTTTTTTCAATTTCATGCTTTGTGGTCATTCTGAATGTGGCCAGAGTATTATTTTCACTCACAGTCCAGAAAAAGAAAATTGTTTTCTCCGATTCATTGCTATGAGCAGTTGTTCTGTCTGCTGCTGTTGTTAGGGCCTGTGTCTGCAGGCTGACTGTACATGATGCATCCCGCACATGTTGTGTTGTGTCCTGTTGTTCATGTGCTAAGTTGTTGTTCACTTGCACCCGTCATTCATGACGCTATCATCATTCAGTCGGCAAGCACTCTTGTTGTTTCCCTCTGAACCTAAATCTTTGAGTAATCGCAGTGTCCCTCCCCAGCCCTCATTTTGTTTTCACTTACAGCACTGCAATGTATAGCTATGACTTCCAATGTAGATCTGTCACCATTCAAACTCACAAGTCTGCTCTGATGCAGACGACCTGTTTAGCATACAAATATTTATCATCTATTGGCGCCACGGACAGTAGATATGGGCTGCCCATAACTTGCATCATTATGTCGGGGTAAGGTCTTTTCTACTTACTTTACATAATTAAAAAAAAAAAGATTGAGTCTCAGCGATTCTGACACAATCTTGGTGTGAAATTTGAGCCACCTATCATTCTGTTCGAATGTCTGTGCCAACATTCACAATGGACGTCTCACTCACGGAGTATATTCTGTCTATAAGATGGTTATTACACCTACCTCAGACCGGCCTACCCTCCCACATTAGGCGGGATCCTCCCGCATTTCAACCCAACATCCCGCTTTCCCACGCCATGAACATAAATTCCCGCATTCAGACGACTTTCACATTTTATGCTCATTTTTTTCCATTTCATGCTTTGTTGTCATTCTGAATGCTGTCAGAGTATTATTTTCACTCACAATCTCCTGTGCGTTGCTATGGTGCAGGGCCTGCCTGCCGCAGTTGTCAAGGCCTGTGTCTGTATGCCAACAGTACATGATGTAGCTCAGTCCAGACATGTGGTGTTATGTCTTATGCCCCACCTGTCCCCCCACATGCTAAGTGATCATTCACATATGGCTGTCATTCATATCAAGTCACCTCTCTGCGAGTAACCACAGTATTGTCACACACACCCCACTCCTCGTTTTACGTTTTCATTTACACACAGTGCACTTGTTGCCGACCGCGATATAAAGCTATAACTCTAGATGTAGGTCCATCCCGGGATCTCTCATTAGATCATCTGCCAGTCATCAGTCTGCAGCGTCTATCAAAAGATTCTGCATATAGATGTGAAATGCCAGTCAGTGGTAGGTGTATTGGATGAAAAGGAAAGAGGTGGTGCTGACTGTGGATCTACCACTTCTGCGAGCTGCCTGACAGCCGCTCCGTATTTTGCATTTGCCATAAGTTCGTTTCCTACCACGTGCCCGGATGTTGATGATTTTCTTTGTTTCATTCACTGCAGATCTAGATCCGGCCTAGTTTAGGCCTGCAGGTCCAGTGCAGTTCGACAACCCCAATTTTAGTTGTAATTGTGATGGATATCGCGGGGGATTAGATCAAATTTTTAGTCGGGAAATTTCAGACTTCTGCGGAAAAAATGAACTTTTTGATTCAGAAGCGTCTTGCTGGCTACTGACGTTTCGATACATTTGCGGATCGAAGAAAGCGAAAACAAAAGTAGGAATGTTTTGTGCGCATGCCTGGAATGAAGATACAAATGGGCAGTAAGCAACATGGACTTGTGTTGGGATCTCGAATCGCATTTACATAGGCCTACTCAAAGATCTAGATTCAATATTGAGTTCAGCGGTCATTTGCAATTTGTGAACTGTAAACGGTCATCACTTGACAATCCCGTCATGAGTAGATCCACAAATAGAAAGAGAACATGATCTAGATCTAGTCAACAGGCCTACTGAGATCTCGTCAAGATCTTCAGCTCAGCATTCTGCGGAGATATACGGGGATGTAGATCTAGATCTGGCTCTATTGTAATAAGAGAGATAAATAGGTCTATAGATGGAGTAAATCTACAAGTAAGAGCTTTCTTTGTATGTTTAGAAATAGTTAGAAATAATAAGGTCGTGGCATCATCCTGTCAACTTGTAATGTTCTTATGTAGACCTAGAGTCTAGATCTATGCATTAGTATTAAGTGACCTTTTTGCAGGGTATCTGTAGTTCTAGATCTAGATCCTAGATATACATAGATCTATATAAGACAGAAACAAAAAGTAGTTTTTTGATGCAAGTGAACAAGTAACAAATTGATTTAGATCTAAATTCAGTTGCAGTGAGATTAAATGAATTGTAAAGTGTGCAAGCCATCTGCATTTTTAATGATTTTTACTAAAACCTCTCTCTACATGTCAGTTTTAACTGTTTATGGTCATTCTTAATTTATAAGTAGATTGTCACAGTATAGATGTATTTAAATTGTATACCCAGTGCTAGTGCTGCAACACTACCGCCCCATAACACATTAGAAAAAAAAAAAAATGATAATGATAAAAATAAATAACTATGCATGGTTTCATGCCTTTTAAATGAAATTTTACATCCCACCTTGAATCTTCAATTATATTTATCAATGAAAGAGTAATTATATGATCCCTCGAGGGGACTGCTGTTTACAATAAGTCACTCAGTTGGCGGAATGGGTTTGGCTCTTAACATAAACTGATTCTCATCAAACCTGTTAATTACATGTACTTGTGTGTTGCACAGAGTGAGTTGCAGCATCAATAAAGCACAAATCCAGTATGCGATCTGCAATACCATCTATTGTTCATGTATAAACCTGCGTGTAAGTCTGTTCAGCAAAATATTATTACACACGTAAATATCTACATGTGTTTGTGAAGATATTCGGCTACATGAAGTCCTCATATACAATCGTAAAGTCCTTGAATTATAAGGCATCTAGGGAGTGTGAACCCTGTAGCAAGATGGCAAGTAATGCTGCAAGACTGGTTGCCTTCAGAAATGTAAGGGACTGCACAAAAGAATAGAAAATTGTGCATTGCATCTTCCAAGATTTTGTCAATGGTGTAAAATGCACACTAGATTTATTCTTGACAGAAACTAAAACTGCCCACTTTATTTTGGGTCTGAAAAGAATGTAAGAAATGCAGAATCTAAATGTGTAATAATTATATCGAATAGAATTTTAATTGAGATCTTACACAGATGTTCTATTGGTTTGTTGTGTGATGTGAATTCTAAGTAGGAACTATGAATCGGTAAATTTCTCTCGTTTTTCCCTTATTTTCCCTCCTTTTTGAATCAGACATCCCCCCTCCGCTGCTGAGTGAGTAGACAGGTCTGCTTAGAGCATCATTAAAGAAATTTAAGAAGTTCTTATTGTTGCATCACAGAGCTGCTAGTGTTTTGGGAGGCTTTCTCTGAAAATTTCAGACAATTCTGAACAGATATTATAGTGATGGTTTAGATATGGAGTAAAATAATACACTGAGTAATCGTGAATGTCTGTCAAGTTTTTTTTTCAGCTACTGTTAAGTCAACAAGGGTGTTGTATTTCAGACACCAATTTTGAAACAATTGATTTGATTTCTGCAGGCCAGTGAGAACTCCAGTCCTCCAACAATCAAATCTGTACTGCTGAGTGGGAACTCCTATGACCGATTTCTGCTAACAGAGCAGCCGTCAGGTGGCTCTGATGTTGCTCAGGTATGTGAGGGATTTGGTCTCTCAAGTTAAGTAAATTTGATTAATCTCTTTTGGATCCCAGTAATATTTCAACTATGACTTCATTTTTTATTGCTTTGCTGAATTAGAAGCATAGTGGCTACTAAATAACTTTTTAAAATGTCAGTGTCCAGTTTCTGCAGTTTTTATTAACCTAAGTAGTGTAGTATATCCAGTACCACCCATTTTTGTCAATAAATGCTAACTTTGTGTTTTGTTGAAGACGGCTGCTAGAAACACAAATTGCTGTCAGTGTGGTCTGACCCTTTTTTCACTTAGCCGAGTCCCTAAAGATTGGGTGATGCCAGGGCAGTGGAGATATGTAAGCATAATATGATTCCTACAACAGCATTTCAAAGATGATTCATCGTGGATGGATATGAGAATGATAATAGAAAGCATCCTGTCATGAGGATGGAAGAAAAGATACTAAAAGCGAAAGAAAAAACATGGGACTAGCAAATCCTCCAGTATGGAAGTTGTGGACCAGAACTAAAGTTTGCTTTATGTTGTCAACTTTTGTGGAATTCGTCAAATGAATATGTAGATTGGCATGAAAAAATATTGGACTATACTATTTTGTTTCAGGAATTTATGATTGGGAAAGTAGCTGCCTACTATGTGAGGACTTATCATTCGCTTTACCATTTTAAGTATTGGCTGCGTCAGCGCTGTGATGCCAAAGTATGTATGATAAATACATTCACGTTGTAGAATACATTGCATGAGATCGGTTCCTGTGTCGGATTCCTTGCCTGCTTCTTTCATAGATGTTCCAAACATCAATTAAACAAAAAATTTAGATGGATTTAAACAAACGCTATATGCATTCAATGCCAGTCCTTGATTGCAAATATTGTAAATGAAATAGTGTTAAGTTTAATTTTTTAAGTTTCACTCTGCTTTACCACAATGAGTTTAGGAAATGAAAAATGGCAAAAGCATTTGAAATCTATGCCTAAGATGTCAGTTTGACAGTTTGAGGCTAATATGTGTGTATAAATTCATGCATGTATTTTTGTCTTCAGGTCAAGATGATGAAAGAAAGTAACAAGGCTGACAATCTGACTGATGAAGTTATCTTGGACAAATGTCTGGAGAACAGAAACTGGGTGTTACAGGTATGTCTTGTCTGGTTTCCCTTCCAATTTGACAAGCTGCATCACAAAAATGGCCCAGTCAATTACTGGTGATCTTGCAGACAAGAAAGAAATAACTTTTTCTTTAGTAACAATGAAATGTTGGAATCATTCAAATGGAAATGCAAATGTCTAACAGTATGGTGGTCTTCACTTGTGGCTTCTCAAAATTTAAGAAAATACATAGGTCCACAATTTCCATATAAGAAATTGTTCTTATTTTCTTGAAGTGATTGAACAATCTCGCTGCATCTCAAAGAAATCTTTATAAATGAGTGTTTTTACTCCTGAAATAACCAATCATATTGAAATTTTTCTTCAACATTAATCATGTTTTATGATGCCATTGTTGAGTCAGTTGTAATCCAGTGATTTTTTGGGAGTTCAAAATTTGAACTGTATATTTTTCTGGATTGTAAATGCGTTTTGACATGTACAATTAAGTGACCCTTAGTGTCTGAATTTTTTGTTTTGTATTTTTTCTAAGAGTGGCTTTTAGTAGTTTATAGTCCAACTGCAATGGGGGTATGGAGGATTGTGGTTTGCTGATAAAGGATTCTGAAATGTGGTGTGCAGAACAAAATGGGTTTTGTAATATGCGATCATTGCATCTCAAATTTATGTCAGAAATCATGACATGCGACCCACTTTTATTTTAGATTTCAAGTGACCTTTTAATGTTCTGGTAGTGGAAATAACGAGGTGGTCATCAAGTTAGCTGGCCTCAGATTTCTTTCCCAATGTTTGTCTCAAACTTTTGTTATTCTTAGCACATTAAAACAAATTCGATTCTTGCGTTTTCAGTTGTTTGACAATCTCAAGACATTGCTCAAGTATGGTGGAGAGGCACCCAGATAGTATGAGAGGAGAAGAATCCACTGATTGAAGATAACGCTGTCACAGACCAGCAAGGAGAGAACATGGAACATGCAAGCTACAAAGTAGCAGCAGCTTGTGTATGCCTGTCCCCCAAAACCATGCTCAGTTACTATCAAATCCCTCACATCCATACCGAGGAAGGGCCCAGCGCAGTGTGAATTAAAATATCAAAGATGCTTAGGTTATTTGTCGTCAAGGATCTGCAAATAGTTATTATCCTTGTTATATGTCTGCAGTACATGCCCCCTTCCTCATACAAAAGGGTTGTTCTCATGAACCTGTTATGTCCATACTGGGGATGAAATAGCACAGCGTGGATTCAATTGTCACAGACATTTGGGTCATGTGTCTGATTCGAGGACTGCTGATGGTATATTATGCAGGACTTGTGTCCGCTTCTTCATACCAAAGGGCTGGTCTCCCCAACATCATCGGATTAGTAAGACAGCTATCAAATTTTGGTGGTATGGCATTTGATGGAATGGGATAATGATGGTTTGTTTTTTTTTGTGTCGGGCATTGAATTTTTCCAGAGGTTAATCACATTAGGTGACATTAGAAAATGTAGAGTGGATTGCCACATGGGCATTTTAGCATTTTGCTTTGTTTTCACTCACTTTATTTGCCTGTATGTAAAACCTTTTTTCTTTTTTTTCTTTTTTTTGTGGGCTATCTTTCTTATTCTTTCCTGATGGGAAGTGAGCTCTTTTATTCAGCAGCTTGAAGACTTATATCGTCATCATCTCACATTGAAAATTTGAAAAAAAAAATTATTTTTTTTAAATTATATTTTCTTTAGATATAAGACCCACCTCTGTATTCACAAAGCAAGAATTATATTCTCAAAGATTGTATGGACAGATCTATCTCATCCTTATCAACTGATGTGTGGTCATATAAGTGGGGTAACTCTCAGACTTGTTTTGATATTACTCAGAGGTTATTTAATGATAAGCTTCTTTGTGAGATGGGTGACAATATAATTATACATAATTCATAGAGAAGGAGCTGGTATGAGTGATGAATTCAAGATGACCCTCCTTAAAGACAAGGCAAAGGATGTATTTGGGCATCATAGAGGCATAAGTGTGATGTAGATATAGGTGTTATCACTGCTGGGGTATATCACCTGTTCTTCATCTGTCTTTTTATTCCTACTCATCAGTTATTCTGTTGAGGTTTAATTTTTTATTTGAGTTCTTGTTATTGTTGTTGGTCAAAATGCAATTGTTTGGTTCATAATATTTTTGTACAGCTTGTTTTCGTCCAGCAGTTCCTGTCAACCCCAAGATTGATCCTTGCAATCCTGATTGTCTCACATACCATCAAATTGTTTTGAGGGAATTGCAATTGTATGGTGTCAAGACACTCATATGAAAATTATCTTGATCCTGAACACAAATGTTGCATTAAGTCCACCTTCTGTGAACAAAATGGCTCTTAAGACAATTTGACTTTCAGGAGTAAAATTGCAATTTTCTCAAAACATTGTAGGTTGCACGTGGAACAATTTAGCCTTTAGGGGTCAGAATATTTTTTACTTATAATAATGTCCACTCACAATGAGACAATTCTGAGCACAGTCCACCTTCCCATACATCTTATTCTCTGATGATGTTGAACATATTTTTCTGTTGGCACCTGCACTTGGCGCCTCAGGGCATCTGTTGATTGCACAAAACAAAAACACTACCAGGATCCCAGACGTGCCAACTGTTCTGACTTTTCTGTAGACCATCATCATACTGGCCACAAAAATAGTGTTAGAGTAGAGATACAATTTCAGCTCTCAAGTAAACTGCAATAGTTGCAGGGAATGTTAACAGGTGATTTTCCCACTGTCAGTATTACCAATATCACCTATATAAAGACATTTTGAAATTTGGTGAGAACTACCTCTCTGTATTTTATGCCATATGGTTGTAAGATTTTTAATTTTAACAAATTTTCAATCTTATCAATATGATTGTATTATCTCACTCTCTCTCTGTCTATGACTCTGGAAATATTTTTTTTTTAAGGTATAAGGCCATACGAGAAGTGTCTGAACATTTGGTCAGATTGGTTGACTAGACTGCGATCCACTATTCAGTGTAACTGAAGATAGTTTGATCTAAACATTTCAGATTTCCCTTATCCCCATTCTTTTTGTACCCTGAACTCAGGTTCAGACCTGATACATGTAAATGTTCTGTTCTTGTCTGAGAAGTTGATTGACAAGCAAACAGTTTACCAACCCACATTTAACTGCTGAGCAATCCCCACTTATGGAGACTTTGCAGTTGTTGAACTTGATAGCAAAACTTTTGTCTTGTGTCCCCAGAGAAGTATTGATATTCTGACCATATTTTTATTAATAATAAATACATAGAGATGTTATATTGTATATAAATGCGGGTATTTAAGTCTGCTTCACAGCTGTGTTAATGGTCACCTTCACCATCTTGGTATTGGTTCATGATGTACAGACATACATACATTTTCTTACTTTTTATGATGATGTAAATGAATACATATTTGCACCAATAGTCAGTCCTTATTAACATAACAGATTCCCTTTATATCACTTTATCTACCTTTATTTACCCCTTTGAAGGGGCCCTATGTACATAGTGTGAGCTGTGGAGTCTTGAGGTACAACTTCCATCAGTGTCACTAGATTGACAGCACTGATGGGCTGACACATTGACTGTTGTGTGCTGCAGGGAGCAAGGCAAATCAAATTGTACACCTTTATGTTAATCAAATGTGACATTTTGCTCTTTATTTAGTCTGTTTGCATGGAACACTGGAGAACAAAACACCCCCAACCTGTTCCTTCTTCCTTAAATTAGGCTAGTCACTATGAGAGATTTCTCTCACCATTTGAAGCCTCAGCAGGCCTAAGGTCTGCTTGTCACACCTATACTACAGCGAAACAAATGCTGTCAAGTACATAAAGCACTCACTGTATAGCATAGCAGAAAATCAATATTCTCAAGGCAATTGGTTCAGAAGCATTTGTTGCAACTTCTCTAAATGTTATCTCAGATACTATATCCACAAATAGCCAAGTCTTGTGTGATTACTTTAAATATTTATAGAGACACATGATCAGAAAATAATGGGGACAACTTGTAAAACTAGGTACATGTACATTACAAGAAAGAACGATGCTCTTTATGAAACCATCATGTATATCTGATGCTATTAGACTGTCTGATGCTGTGAATAGCTACCTGCTCACTACTCACATATGATTTTCTGAGGTTCTGTCTTTCTCCAACATTTTCTCTGTTACTTTACCATCTGTTGTATGTTGAAATCTCTGCCTGAATATTTTACTGTCAGCGTCCTGTGTTGTCCCCCAGTGTTCAATGCAATGGACAGGTTTGATATCAGTGTGATGTTTGTGTGCTCATTGACTGGTGTGAGCCTAGACCTGCCGGTGCACCCTGACCTGTGGGGTGCAAACCTGGACATAACCAGTCATCCATACCCCATCCAAATCAGCTGCTGTACCTTGATATGAGGAAAAGATTAAAGTACAAGGGAACCATATAATTCAGCTCTGTCACATTTCCAACTTTAGTCAGAAGTCGGAGCTTCTGATTGCCACAATTTTTTTTTTCTCGTTTTTGGCCAAATATCAGCTTTTACTGTGTCCATGAGCTAATCTTTTTTTTTTAATGCAATAATAATTTCAGATGATGAAAATCCAAAGGGAAGTATCGCAGAATTCTTTATGTGCTTGCACCTGGCAGGGACCAGTTTATCAATGCCACATTGTCTAGATCTATTTGAAATGCATAGCACTCAATTCAACTCACTGACTGCATGCAATTGAGCAAATGAATATCAGGACTTGAGGTAATTTGGAGGTTCATCCTCCAGTAGTATCACAGCCTTCGTATCCTCAAGGTTTAGATACTGAACAATGTGTCAGTGGCTGAGAAACCCCACCATGTAGCAGTGTGGCAGGCTGGCTAGACTCCACAATCAGTGAGCACTAATGTTGATTTCAGTTTTCATTCTTGTTCATACATTATACACCCCCCAAAAAAATGCATTTGGTAATTGTAGAAAGTTGTTACTTTTTAGTCATTTTTGTGTAAAATGTAGTGTTTGTTTACATGGAATCAGTCTGTTATATTTTTATTGACTTTTTTTGTAAAGAGTTGGTTTCTAATTTTTTAATTTTTTTTTCTCCTTGGGTGGCCGGATTAATGGATGTACCCAGGTTTGAGGGAGACTTTTTCTGAGAACAGACAACTTTCGATTTGTCTTTTTAAACTTGTGTTTTTAACTCACCTGAGTCTGTGCTGTTTTTAGAATCATATCCACCAAAGTCTGCCTACTGTCAAGGTTTAACTAACATAAGAAAAACAAAAAGCAGTATTCACACCACATAGTGCAATTTACACATGACAATTTATAGAGGCACCAGTTTTACATGGAGTAAAAATAAAGATCTATCACTCTCAGTTTACATTTATATGTATTCGTATTTATTTTCCAAAGAGGACCTAAGTTTGCATGGGCTCAAAAATTTGTTTTCTTATTTTCTTTGTCTCCTTCGCTGACTGCAAATTCTAGGTCAGAGTTATAATAATCCAGTTCATCAATTAGAGTCATTACATGTACTGCATTCACCAACCACTTCAAATCACAAAGAATGTCTTTGGTTTGTCATATCAAACCATAGCACTGTGGTCTCCGTAACAGGTGTAAAATGCTTTAGATTAGTATGGTTGAGATAAGATAACTTGCCATAACATCTGCTTCCAGTAGCTAACCACGAAAGCAAAGTATTATCATCAGAAAGTAATAGATGCTTGCTGTGAATTTTCCCACAACTATTGCAGTGAAAGAAGAGGGAAATGTCTTGCAGTGTAGGGGGGATTAGACTCAAGTGAGTTAAAAGTACAAAAAACAAATTAATAAATCAAGTGACTGATTCGAGTCAGAAATTGACTTTGTTCCTCTCCTGATGAAGTTATTACATTACAAACAGATTGTATTATACATTTGTCTCAACAGCGTGTATGGAACTGTGAAAATAGTAGAAAATGAAAGCAACCAATAAGGTACAGTCGATTCCACTCAAATGAAACTGTGATTATCCGAATTTCTGATAATGCAAACAAAAACAAAACAATAGATTTTTTTTTCCTCTTTACGCCCATTAAATGCTTCTTGCATAACTCAAAGCCATCGCCGTGAGTTTCCTTTAAATCAAATCGATACGCGCCAACACAAAGGTAAAAATCAGCATTTGTCCTCTCCACATGGTTTCCACCCAACACAGAAAACAAAAGAGACAGCGCCACAGGTGGAGTGAGAGGGATTAGACGATGAATTTATATATATTGAGTGTGCGCCACACGTGACTTGAGTAGGCTTTATGTGTGTGTGGGGGGGGGGGGTGGTGAACAGCGTACTGGGGCCAGCGCTGCCGAGCAATCAATCAATAATGAAGCATCCCGGCAGAGCCATCAGTGCAGATATCCACGTACATGTTCTACACATGTACACGTCACAGACTAACTGTGTGGTACATGTAAGTGTGTCAGCAACACTATAATACTTTTTTAATAGGGCATTGTGCATGTGTTGTGATCACTGTCTTGGTTCTAGTAGCCCCGTGATGGGATAGGCCAGATTCTACATCGTGCTCTTTTTTTCACTTGTGGTTTACTCACTCTATATAGACACCCTCAAAGACTGTATGATGGCTTCCTCTAACCATTGTTAGAGTTAAAGCTTTATTAATAGCCCTTTTCAGAGCTAGAACTCTCTAGATCTTTATTAATAGTCCTTTTCAGGGCTAAAACTTAGGCCTACTCATGCAACAGTTCTTTTCAGGGCTAAAACTACATGTACAAAACAGTCTTTTGCAGGACTAAACCATTCTACTTTTCTTTACTTGTGCGTTCAAGGCAGCCCTTATGAGGGCTAACAATCCTATTAAACCTGTGGGCTTGAATTTAAGATGAAGGCGAAGTTTGGAAACCATAGTGTGATTTCTTTATAAAGGGAAATAATTCTGTAATAAAATAATTAAATGATTCCTCATTAGTCATTCAAGAATTGCCTCCTTTGTTAAAACTGGAAGACGAACTCTCTTTAATCGAACACATTAGGGTGGTCCCAGTAAATTTGAATGAAGCGGACTCGACTGTATATTAATAGGACTAGAATATTCTATGTTTTCGAATTTTCAGAAAATATCACTTTGAATAAGGAGCAATGCAGGACATTTTATATTCCTAGCACAGTGGATGAAAATTGTGCACATTGTACGTGGTATGAATTGATATTTTTGGCTTCTTTAAGAAAACGCTCAAAATATCTTGAATCTTTTTTTTTTTCTCTGTCTGTTTCACGCAAGTGTAGGAAAATTTTAAAATTTGCTGTTATGAGTGTTGGCAGAAAGATGTTTGAAGCATTTTGAGCCTTGTAACAATATGATATTCGATAGGTAGGCAGGTCAACGTAGTGCACTGTTTCTTAGCTTGTAAGCCTATAAGAGAAAATTCTGTCCTTGAGCAATGTAGCAGAGTTTGATGTTGTCGACCCTGACATTGACATACCACAAACTAGAAGAGGAAGGAATGGGGTGAGGTGAGGAAAGAGAATATGGGTGATAATGTTTCATGTACTTTATCCTGGAATTGGTAGCAGTGTATGGAGGCTGGGATAGAGCTCTGAATTTTTTATTTTTTTTTTTTCAATTATAAAGGTTAAGTGAGCATATTTGCATGGCTGCCATGCAACTGTAATGTAATGTAATTATTATGTGAAATGCTAAGCAGTAAGAGAACTCACTATTCAAAAGTATGATATCTGGTTTGCTGGATTTTCTTTTTTCTTATGTTATATAAAGTATACAAGTATGCTGAGAGGTGTATGTGGAAATCTGTGATGGATGAAAGACAGGAAGTTTTATTTCCAGTGATGACAAGCCTGAGGTTTCTGTATCAATCAGAGGTACTGAGAATCTGAGGTAGCTTGTAATTACAATATACAAGTGCTTGCATGAGGCAAATGTTGAATGCCTAAGCAACTGATGATGTCTTTGACGCATTAGACGCAAATGTGATGGTCATAATAGCATGAGGCAAATGAAGTGCGATGGTTGATGTCCTTTACAGGTCAGATGAGACAGTGATGCCAGACTAACATTCACTCATACATACACATACATTACATTTATTTAATGCACACTCATTGAATATATAATATTCTTTAAGATAAGTTTGAATACCATGATGCAGCCACAACAAAGCAGGGCCACAGACAACATGAGATAACTATGAGATGATGGCATGAGGCAGGTCAGGATAATTTGAGATAAGTTGTGACATTAGTTTTTATTATGATTATGAGGCTGTGGCTTAAGGCAAGTGAAAATAAGTACACCCTAACATGGCTATTAAGAAAACACTTAAAACAAAACTTGCGTTATTAAGAAAGAATCTTTGGGAACGGTTTTTTTGCTATGTAATTTCTTATGCTTACAAAGAAATAAA
>JBCEWB011023990.1:0-14920 GCA_039654565.1 Peronia peronii | reverse complement strand
TCCATCCATCCCTCCATCCATCCATCCATCCATCCATCCATCCATCCATCCATCCATCCATCCATCCATCCATCCATTCATCTTTATCTATCTGCCTGTTTTGTGTCTGCCAATCCATCTTACTTTTCCATTTTGTAGTTCATTTATCCATGTCTATCCACGTTGATCCATGAATGTCTCTCACTCTCTCTCTCCTCTCACCATTAAACTGTTTTCTATATATCTCCCCTGCTGTCTGTCTCTCCAGGTATACTCTCACCTATAAGCCTAACTGTGACTGTCACCCTCCCCCCCCCCCCCGTAATTTACTTATATATTCCCATTTCTCTTTGTTATTTTTATTATGATGATAATGATGATGTATCCTTCCAATCCTAAAAAAAAGTGGGATTATCCATCCCCTGTCTGTCCACAAGCCTTATTACAGAATAATATTCATCTATGACGTCTGAACCTTGTCTGACCTATTGACATGGAGGTGGTAAGAATTTTAAGGCCTGCCAGTTCTGTATGAAATAGATTCCCCGGACTTCAGAGGTCACCAATCTGCTTCCTGGAATGGGCTTTGAATTTCTCACCCCTAATTTGATTTTCTTTCCAGTCCTACTGAGCTGTGTATCCTGAACTGCATATCTTAACTAGCCTCTGTAAATAGATATCTGATCACACCAGTCTTTGAGCTAAATGAGCGGATGATTTCCATTCTCTTGATTGATTATATTCATAGATTATCGATTTAGTCTTTCTTATTATTGTTATTGTCTTTTCTACAGTCAGACAAACCTGAGGCACAAACTTTGTAAAGAGAGTAAAACTTCTATTTCTCTTATCATTTAAAATATGCAGCGTTTAAAAAAAAGTGTGAAAAAACTGTCATGATGAGAAAGAAGAATAATTTCAGTCACTTCGGAATGTTCATAGTGAAGATTGTCAGCTATTAGACAAGTTGGGAATAATGCGTCACTTACCATACCACCTTTCAGGATGAAATTTTCTTGACTTAATTTAATGTACGGTCTTGACATTTTCACTTTCAGATTCAACAAAGTTAAAACAAATAATAGATCTATCGATTAATTTCTTCCTGATCCATTGATAAAGAGAGACATTTAGAAAGAGAAACGAAACAAAATCTCGCTTGCGTGTGACGGCAGCATAAGCTGTGTCCTCATGTGGAGTGCGGACTCGCGGGAAATGCAGTTGATCCAGACTTGGAATGTCGACAATCTTGATGTTTTCACTAATTCTTATCGTTTTGGTGAGCCTTTTCGTGGATTTTGCGATTTATTGTGAAACCCAGAGTTGTTTCAGGCGTTTTGTGATCTATATAGCTGGTCTGTCTCCTAAGATAATGCCTCCCAAGTAGCAGACGATGAAGGGCACGGATCATAAGGCATCGGTCTCGTAGTCGGCAGGCCAGGGAACTTCAACAAAACAAAACTTTTATAGATCTAAATCAAAGTCCCGTAGAGCAGCTGCTGCATGACTGCCAAAAGCATTGTTCTACAATCCAGTAACATTTGTCAGTAGATCAATGTGTGTCACATTGCAACGTTGAAATTGACCATTCGCCCCATTGCAATTTCGAGAAACTGAAAACATAGATTCTAGGCCCGGACTCTATAATATCCCTATATCCTGTTCGTGGTAAATTCGATTGATATATCAGAAACACTGCTTTTTCTTGATAATAATAGGTCAACAAATTCACATTGTTTGGCTGCAATCAAAGTCCCCAGCATGGAACCCAACAGGTTTGTCATCTCATAGGTACACAGGAGCACTTTTCTTACAAAGCTACTGCACGGAAAGTGTTGCAGCCTCAGTAGTAGGACTGGTGGTATTACTGATGCTCCATCAGTCTCGCATTACAGAGAATTGCATTTACATAATACATAGATCTAGATCTGTGTGATGACAGCAGTAAGTCTGCCTACTCACTGAGCGTATTTGAAAAGCTTTTTATTTTCTCAGCAAATTAGTTCTTCGTACATGTTTGTTTTGTTCACATCTTAAAATTTTTAATTTTGCTAAATGTTCCTTTTCAGCCTATAAATTCCAAAAATCTGACTTTTCTGTCCTTCTGCTCTCCCCTCATTTACTACCACTCACCTCTTCCCGAACAAAGCAGGGTACCTAATAATTAGGTTCAAATAGACAGAGAGAAAGTGATTCATTCCCTCTGTGCTACAAGGGAAGTAATATGGCAGAGTGACTGACAAGCTCACTACTATCATATTGTTGTCCTTCCTTTAGAGACACAAATCTCTGGCTGGGTCAGGAGAGAGCAGTGAAGTGTCTTGCCTTCACTGTGGCCAGGAGTTCAGTGAGGCCGGACTGTTACAGCAACACCTGCTGATCAGCCACTCGGCCACCGTCACTGACAGCATCAAACTGGAGACTCTTAGTCTGCCATGTGATCTCTGCCAGCAACTCTTCACCTCACAGGTTGGAAAGCATTGCTTTTCTTTCTTTTTTCTTTTCTCGTCCTCTCTTTCTTTATTGTGTTTCTTGCTCATTTGTGTATCATCTTTTTTTTTTTTTTAACTTTGTTTTTCTTGTACTATTTCATATCTCTGACCCTTCTCTCTCTTTCTTTTGTTGTGACCATGTTACCTTTTTTGTGAACATTTTTTTGCTTCCAGCCATCCATAATTTTTTCTGGTTTCTGTCATTTCATCCACCCTTTCTCTTTCTTTCTTCCCTCATGTTTCATTATTTTATTTTACCCGTTTTCCTCATCTCAGTTCTTTCACTGAATTTGAAACTGATTAAAAAAAAAAAAATTGTATTATCTTGCTAGTTGTTTCCATGCCTTGTCTGACAACCACACTAATTTCTCCTTGCACAGGCCAGTGCACTTGCAAGAGGCATAGCATGAGCTGATTTTTTTTTTTCCAAGTCACTTTGAAAAAAAAAAAAAAGCTTGAACTGCTGAATGTGACTGTTTGCATTTGTATATGAAGCCAATTCACTCTGTCACTGCCTCCATCACACAGGAAGAGCTGAAGCTTCACATGGATCAGGCGCATAGTGAAGAACTAAACTTCAAATGTCCAATCTGTCTGGAAGATTTTGCAGACACCCAGCAGCTGTGCCAGCACATCATGTCCCAGCATTCCCTAGGACACGCCAGCACGCCAGGGCCCAGTGCAAGTGGTATCATGCGAACTCTTCTGGCAGAAGACAACAGCAGTCAGCTCCCTGAAGGTACTAGTTCTCCCAATGCATATCCTCTTAGGAGTGTGAAAAGTTGTTGTGTGTAGTTGGTCCAGGCATTATAAAATATAAGATGTCAAAAGCCCAAAGCTTTCTAGCTGTGTGTTTTTTTTATGAAGTACAAGTCAGGTTTTAGTCCACGTCCAACATGTGGCTGTTTTACTGGCAGATTCTTTATTGCTGCAGCGTGGGAGAACGACGACTTTGACAGGACAGACCTGAGACTAGGACCAACATGACAAACTCTAAGAGCCCAACTGGGAACATTGGGGGAGAGAATGTAGTGAGCCATGGCAAATTTCGTGCAAATGACTTAAGGATTGTAAAATGTCTTTTTATAGTCATACATACACACAAATCACTATCAAAATGTGAGTGACGAGCATTGCAGGAGATAAAGTATCTGGATGTTCATGATAATGATAATCCTTGGTGAAAAAAACTGCCTTCATGTTAGGTAGAGGTAGAGAAGTCAGAGTGGGTTTACTGAAGCTGATGTCTGGCTGTGGTTGGTGACTTGACACAGTGTGGAGATATGGAAAAGCAAATCTGTCTGAAGATGAAGGGAGTTGGTCCTGCAGCAGTGAGATCGAGACGTCACATCTACTATGGTTTGAGCAGTGAACTTTAAGTATTCCTACCTGTTTGAAACCTTTGCTTTTCTTCTGTCCAGTAAATGGCCTACATGCCACATCCTGTGAGACTGACCAGCTCTCTCTTCTGTCCACCACCACACCAGTGGCCGTCAGTGGTAGGACATCCAGCGCACCAGCCAACAGTGGTGACCTCCTGATCTGTCCTTACTGCCTGCTGGATGGATTTGAGACACTGGAGAGCCTGGAGCTTCACCTGACCAGTGTCCACAGCGTCAAGCCCACTGAGGTCTACACCTGTAACTACTGTAATGCTCCTTACCCCAACCTGTACAGGTAAGAACTCCCCCTACGGGGGCCTGGGGTTTATAAGTAGGTTCTCTGCTCCCACCTGCAGACGGTGTAAGCCCTCCATCAGTGAGATGTCTCCCATGGAGTGCCATCTTTGACATTGCAGGAGAGACATCTCTTCTCTCTCTCCTTGCTCCTGTCTTCTGTCCCGCTGTCTTTCCTCTTTTCTTCTTGACATGTAAATGTATCTTACAATATGGCCGTAATCGTGCTGATGTGTCGTTAAACCCCATCACAAACAAACAGGTGAGAACACAGCTGTCTTGTGTTGTACTGTGTTTAGTTTATCCTTGAGTGTGAAATGTCAGCGTGTAATGGTTACCTGCTTTGTGGTGATGTTGGCCATTTGATGCAATCATCACTGGGCATGATCATGTTGATAGTTTGGTGCAAGACTCGGCCACATACCAGTGGAAATAGTGGCACATGGTGGTCCGTGTGGAAGTGTAGGCCAGTTTGGCCATCAGTGACTTGATCATAGCCATTCTGCTACTTCTCATATCAAATTGTCAAGATGAAGAATTGGCCCACAGGACATGCATGTGGGGAGCACAAGATGGCAAAAGTGAGAGAAAGCGAAGAGTGACTGAGACCAATAGCCAGCTTTACCCAGGATAAAAATGTAAAGTTCTTGTCAGATTTGTTTTAGAATTGAATAAAGATACTTTACCAGGGTTATGGTTAGAGATTAAGATGTGGGTTATGGGTAGAGTTTTGGGGAAAAATCCAAATGACTGTACTCAGAGAAACATTTTTTTAAAAAAAAGGAAGAATATGAAGTCATTACACTTGTTTATATAATAACTTGTATCAGCAATATGTCCTGTGTCTCAATTTTTCTTCAAGGAAATTCAGTTTGAGGTATATACAGACTCAGACATGATCAATGAGATAGCCACCCCAGAGGAGGTTGAAAGATGTAGGAAAATCACCAAACATGATCTAGATAGACATGTTCAGTCCTGGTGGTTATATCACCGTGGAAACTGTAAACATTATGGAATTATTGCATTGAGATTAGAACATAAATCAACAAAGAGAAAAAAAATGAACATTTCCCCTGCCATGATATCTCAGTCTGTGTTACATTGACATTAGAGGCTTCTGTCAGCCACTGACAGCCAAAGATCTGCCCACTGACTGAGAGTTTCTGGTTTGTTTGAGCAATAATTATAGTAGGCAATTCTTGGTGTTAGAAATGCTCACAGTTCAGCGGTCAGAGATAAAAGAAAGAATGACAAAAGAAAACTCTATACTGACTGAAAACATAAAGACATAAGTGTGTAGTCAGTGCTGAAGTTACGGACATTTTTCATCGTGATAGTTTGTGATTGATTCACGCCAGTTTTTGTGTTTGTTCCTTTGCCCAGTTTACATGATCACATGACGGTTGTCCACCGTAGCCAGCATGGTCTGGACATCACCTACCCGTGCAGTATGTGTGTGCAGCGCTTTCACAGCCTGGACGCTCTGGCTAAACACAAGGGCATCGTGCACGCCCAGCAAAGGTCGACAGGCATTGATGCTGCCTTTTGTAACAGGTAGGGGCAGACTCACTGACATACAACTCTTCTGGTCTTTTTAACTCACTTCACACCTGATCCTGTAAATACATGGGAAGAGCCACCGAACTCACAACCCAGTCCCGTAAATATACTGGAAATGCATTATTGATTGATATCTCCCATACTTTTTCTGCCAAAGCCACAGCTTCATTTCATATTGAATTTGGTTAAGTTTTGAATGTCAGTTTCTGAATTTCAGTGGTTCAAGGGCAGCTACCCTGGAAATCAATTACCATGACAGAAAGGAAGAGATAGTGTTGCATATTTGAAATTTGGCTGTAGAAAAGAATGGAGACATGTTTGAAGCTTTTGATGAGAATAAGGATTTAGACTGCATTATACAACTCTGAGATCCAGAGTAATGTTCCTGATATAGTTAGATCTACTTCGGGGGAAATGGATGAATGCAGTAATCATCTGAACTAGATCTAAATCATGTAAACATATATCAGGGATATACTCAGAATCATTATCAAAGTCATATGTATGCTGTTTTGACCGCTATTTTTACCAAAAGTCTAAAAAAAATGCTTCTATTCTTGCGTGGAGCCACCTCTCTTTGATGTGGAAAACAAAATCTGAAAAACTTATAATTTTTTAAAAATTCTTAAAATAAAAATCTTAATTGTATTGCTTTTTCTTTTCTCTAAATGAGAATGTCTGAAATTATAATGTGTGAACTTTTTATGTTGATATCTACAGTATTTTTTTCTGTAATAAGAATTTACAAAGTCTGTGAAAAGGCCAGGCTACAATCAACGTTGAGGTGCACATTGGCTAGGTGCAAGTGAGTTAAGGAGAAAGCAGTTATTTGTCAGGCCTTGTATCTGTTTAATAACTCACTCACCAGTATGTCATCACTCAGGATGACAGCCAGACTGGGATAGCCCAGTGTCACTGCAGTTGAGCCACTGGCTTGTGTAGTGAGAGATCTGACACTGCTAGGAGTCTTTAACATTGTCCGGGTGCTTCTGTACTAAATTAATAACAAAATACTTTAATTTCATCTACTTATCGTCTCTTCTACAGTTACTATATATCACTTAAATGTAGTCAGTGGATATGCACAACAGTAGCTAAGGTGGTAAAGGTCTCAGAGATGAAGACTGCAGTATATGTCTGTACTATAAATCTGCAACAAAACCCATAATAGGCTTGCCTGCCATAATAATCCTTGCCGCAGTTGTGTTTTATTTAGCCAAATAATTAGTCATCTTTGGAGGTTGCTCTAGTTTATGATATTTGCTTTACTAGTTTTTCTGTTGCACCAGTCGGCTGACCTGTGGGTAACAAAAGACTTTGAGTAACCTCACAGACACCTTATAGTCATCTAGACCTATGTACTGTATTCTTGATAGATTTTGTTATATCAGTCCTCAAAATTCCTTCAAGCTAATGAGCCTGGCTGACTTGTGTCTTTACCATTATTCTCCCCATCTGACCTCCCCAGGTGCAATATGACCTTGCCTAGCCCAAGGTCGCTGGAGGATCACATGGCCACAGTCCATAACATCATTATGGACAAAACTCCTAAAGCGGGGAAGCCTCGAGGCAAGAAACACACAGGCAAGAGCAAAGAAAAGGACAAACATTCTCAGTCATCCAGTCATCAGTCAGGCTCAGCAAAGTCTGGATCCAAAGTTGCCAGTTCCCGAGAGAGCTCGGCCACCAGCACATCCCCCAAGCCTGGCAGTGTCAGCGAGGACTGGCCCAGTGCACTCAAGTCCAACACAATCTCTGCCTTGCTGGCCAGGAAACTCATACCTGACAACCTGTTCACCACTCACAGCTCAGAGACAACATCGCCAGGTATAGCCAGAGACTTCTCTCTACTTTAGTAACAAAAAGGCCACAGTAAAAATCTGTGTCATTCTTTGTTTCCATCAGACTGTGAGGAGTTTTGTTTTTGTTTGAGAAATTTCAATTTGCTTTCTAGCTTTCTAGCCCTGCATGACTCAGATTAGATAGTTTGTCTATCTGAAGTTTCTAATTGAGCCAAAGTAGATTATTTTTTGTGAATAAGTTATCTTCTATGCAAGAGCAGATATAATATGTCTTGTGCCCAGGGCAAATGAGTTTGAAGTCGCGCCGGACGATTCTGAGGTATAGCTGTTTTTAACTATTTTGTGATTCAGATACCAGAAGTTTTTTTTTTTCCATAAAATGGAAATTTAATCTTTTTTAACCTGGAAAAATGAAACTGGTTTCTGAGTCGGAAAATACTTAAAAGTAGTCATAGCTCGAAATCGTCCGGCGTAACTTCCAACTTATTGGCCCTGAGCGCAAGACATATCAGAAAAAGTACCAGATCATCAAGTTGTGACAGTAGTTGCTGTGGTCAGTGTGAGCCTGAGGTATGAGATATGTAGGCCATTCACTTCTTGTTTGTCATCAGATGTTTCCCCAATGTTTCCCATGTTTCTCCAGGGCTGATGTCTGGCAGTCTGACCTGTGATCACTGTAATGCCACATTCCATGACGCCCAGAATTTTGCGGCTCACATAGCACTGCACACGGAGACTTTGTTCAGTTTGACAGTGCCCCAGCTCTCAGCCAATGAGAAGTCCCCAGCTGTTGTTGGTGCCGACAGTGAGTCCAGTGCAGCGGGCGGTAGAGCTAGCCAGAGTGAGTGCATAATAGAATCAGTATTTGTCTTTAAGTTATTTTGCTCTTTAATATCAACTTAACAAGATTTCTACCTGAGGTGAAATCAGTCATTGAAATACAGTCATATATATGACTGTTTCACATGTAAATTTCTATCAGCAGCAATGTGGATTTCCATTTTGTTGGTGAAATTTGGCCATCATGCTTAACCCCTTCATTGTGATGAGTCTTTCATTCTTCGATACAACACTGATTTTGGTTTGTTTAGTTAGCTATTTCATCAGCATATATCTTCATACTGGCTGTGTAAGGCAGGCCTTGACTTGTACAGTTTGCTGGTGGCCCTCCTATCTTCAGTGCTTTCCCCCTAGCCCCCCCCCCACATACACACACATGCACACATACGCACGCACACCCTACTATAAGCTAGTAGGTTTAGATTAAGATCTGAATGCATATCTGTTGGGGACAAGTGGTCAGGCTGATCATCAATCTCGATGTCTCAGAGCCCAATTCTGGCTCACTCACATATTCTGACCCAGAATCATCATATTCGCCACCTTCAGTCTTCTCACCCAGCGAAAAACCCATACATGTATTTAGATCAGAAAGGGATACATGACAGCATTTCTCAGACATTTTGGTGCGATTGTAGACATCAGTCTGCTAATCCATTGTTTATGTTCTTTCTTCAACGGTATGTAGAGGTCGATGTAGTCGCAGCAGTAAAGAAATCACTAAAAAAAAAAAGAATATCAAAATGTATATTTTTCATTTGCTGAATCCGAATTCATCCAGTATTTGTGGCTAGCTTTCCATACAGGATCATTGTAGAGGCATGTGTATCACAACGTATATGGTGTATATGGCATATAGGGATCAGGGAACTGTAGTATCTGCGATTTCCATGCCATGCTTAGTACAGCATGCAGTGCAATTTACCCATTTTCATGATGTCTTAGGAATGTCACATAGGGGGATGAAGAGGTTAATGTCAGTCATAGTCATGGCAACAGGTCAGCCACTACCATCAGTAAAAAAAAAAAAAGGCATATACTTAAAGTGAAACCTCAGATATGTGAGTGATGATTTTACAACGTTACCTTTGTGCACACCAGTGTCAGCTTGCATGAGACATCCATGACCTACTTTGACCCTGCCAGCTCTAAACTTAATCAAACACTAACTCTGCCACAGCTGATGGGCTTTTCCATATGATGGATAGATTTCAGTTTTGCCTGATCCCAGTATTTTCCACTGGTAGTTACAAAAGACTCATTTGTACATTGCGAACTGGTACTGTGAACTGGAACATTTTGCATGGGAACTGCTCTTTCTGTGGATTTGTTTGTTTGTTTGTTTCTTTTTTTGTGTGTTTTTTTTTTTTTTTTTAATGGAAAATGAATAAAGAAGTGACTAGTATGACAGTTGAGTAAATGGACAATACATCTTAGCTGTTTTTTTCTTTTTTTTTAATCATTAATAACTGTCTGATAAGGGTTACAATTCTTCCAGCAGACCCAACTCCATCAAGCAAAGTCCACGAATGTTTCAAATGTGGTGCCAGCTTCACGTCAGAGGAGCAGCTGGAGGCCCATGCTTCCCTGCACTACCTCTGTGTCAGCACAGAGTACGGCTGCAGCAGCTGTGCCAAAAACTTCTGCAAACCGGACGAACTACAAAAACATCTGATGGACATTCATGCTCATCATCTGTACAGGTGTTCCCTCTGTAAAGACATCTTTGATTCCAAGGTCAACATACAGGTGAGAAATCTGTTTGTACAGTTATTTTCTTTTATCAATTCTTCACACATAGTCTGCCACATAGCCTTTGGATCTGAATGAACGTTTTCTTGTCAACAAGTCAGCTCATCAGTTCCATTGAAAATATTCTGGATAAAATATTGATTTAGAAATAGGTAATTATCATCTGTCATCACAACTAAGGAGGCCTAAATTCAAAATGTTATCAGTTTTAGATTTCCCACAGACTCACTGCTTCTATCAATACATCTCTTTGCATACAGCGTTTGGCTTATCTTCCATAGACCAGATCTCTGAGCCAACAGTTTTGTATGGTGGTCAGTTTAGCCCAGCTCTTGCATCTGGTTGTTGTTGTTGCTGTCATCCCACAGGTCCACTTTGCCATCAAGCATAGCAACGAGTGCAAGCTGTACAAGTGTGTGTCATGTGACCTCATGTTCCGCTCAGAGATGGAATGGCAAGTTCACGTCCGAGTCAATCACCTGCACATGTCCAGACCCTACAGGTGTCTATTCTGTCAGGAATCCTTCACCAGTGAGGTAAGTCACCCATTTTGTCAAGTATAACTCTTCAGTTCTTCATAAGCTGAATTTCATAAAGTTATTGCCCAGAATTTGTACAAAATGCTGCAGAAAGAACAGTATCTTGCCTGTCTCTGTGTCTGTCGTCCGGATCTGATGTTACAGACAGTGGGGGTGCACATGTTTCTGTGGAAAGTTGGTAGTGGCAACACTGTAGTTGTACAATTGTAATGCATGCTTTTTGCTGTGATTCTGCAATGTAATGGGTAACTACAATTGCTGCCTGACTTTTTACTGACTGTTCACTCCAGTTCAACAGATATGTTGCTAATCACTGTTAGGATGGGGATGACATCTAGTAGGTCAAGTGGCCAGTATTTCAGTTGTAGAGCTTTCCATGTTGTGTATAGTATATATATATATATATTTGTGTAGGGAGATTTGTGTGGTTTATTTGTCTCGCGCCCGGGCAAATGAGTCGGAGGTCGTGCCGGGAGATTTGAATTACAGCCGTTTTTAACTATTTTCCGACCGAGATACCAAAAGTTTTTAGGTGTTTTCCACAAAACAGAAATTCAATTGTTTCTATCCTGGAAAAAAAAATTGATATCTGAATTGGAAAACAGTTAAAAACTGCTGTAACTCGCCATCGCCCGGAGCAACGTCCGACTCATTTGCTCTATGCGCATTTATGGTAAAGTTAGCTGACAGATATAGCAACACACTGTGAGATTTGGGTGACAACCTATCAAGAAAGAATTGGGGGATGTTGATTGATTGACACTGATAGCTGACTGACCTGTTTGTTGTTGTCACCTGGTGCAGGTGGAGCTCCAGTGTCACCTGACCACTCATAGCAAACAGTTCACCTGTCCCATGTGTGACCAGGCCTTCCACATTGAGTATTTACTGGACCAGCACCTGCAAAACTGTCACAGTGACACAAAGCCAGACTTACAACAGGTAAAACACTTCACCCATTTCTTTGTATTTACTACACCATTCTCCCTGCCACAGTAGAACAGATCTCTGCATATCTATGATTTGTTCATTATTCATGCAGCCCACTCATGTCAGAGCTGCCAGGGGTTAACAAGAAGCAAGAGAGATGACCATTAGACAAGTCAGTGAGTGCTTAAAGCATTACACGTCTGGGCCCCCATATAGATGTCCTTTTCCCATTCGAGTCTATCTGCAGTATCAACAATGCACTTCCTGTCCGATTTGAATATTACAAATTAGAACTGGTACATTTCTCCCTGTGTTTCTGTTTTCAGAAATCCCCCACAGATCACAAGTCTCGGCCTGGTGTCTCCTCCAACTCTCCATTTAGAAATATCACCATTAAACAAGAAAAGGAAGAATCAAATCCTACCTCCTCCTCCTCGTCCTCCTCCCCTGCTGCCTCCTCCTCTCCACGTATCATCCTCAAGTCCCCAGTGGCTCCCTCCCCCCTCAAACAGCCACACATGCTCAGTCCACACAGCCCCATCTCCTCCATCTCCCCCCTGACCACCCCTGCCTCCATAGCCATGGCAGCCCCAGCACCTGCCATCTGGAAGAACACAGAGCCCCTGCACATGTGCAACATTTGTGATGTCAAGTTCTGCGATGTTGGACTTCTCAACCTGCACAAGGCACAGGATCACGGCCTCAAGTCAGTGCTCAGACCAAACCAAGAGGACGGCCAGCTGCCCAGTAAGGTAGTTATCAATCTGCACATCTAATCAGGCAGTTTCTTTGAGCCTTCCTTTTTAATTTATGTGTGGCTGGATACACTTGGGTAAAGATAATGTTACACAGACAGCTCTTACAACCAGTTAGGCAAGTAGTGAGTGGTTAAGGCCAAAAACACAGATAAGGATTGGCCTGTATTTAATGTGAAGACAATCTGTACATACCAGGTCCACAAACTGCACCTTAAAATTTAGTCGTTCCCTGTCTGAACTACAGGATCATACAGGCGCTCAGCCATAGATAATCTCATTATTCATTATTTATTTTTTTATTAGACATGATCCTTTCTATAAGTTGACTCAAGTTTACTTCATGCAACTTAAAACATGGCTATAGAGATCACTCCATTGTTGGGATCTGGCTCAGGGCTCACCCAGGGCACCTCTCTGGGGGAAATGACGCTAAGATTAATCTCTCAGGCCAACTCCAGGAAGGGCTGACTTTCCATTTTCTAACCAAAATGACTTAACTTTTCACCAAGGTCTTTTCAAAGAAGATTTTTGTGACAGAATATCATAGAAGGGGTAACTCAACTTGGGTCATGACGTCCCAAACATGGAAGTTGTAACGGTGACAATTTAGATAAAAAAACAAATCCCTGGACTTGCGTTCGGAAACCTAGACTTTCCGTATATGGGGACTGGTACCTGAGATGATGCTGTGATAGTCCCTATTGTTTGGCTTCACCAAATCCTAAATTCTTTAATAGTTATGAAACTACATCCATGGTGTGTCATTCGTATATGATTGAAATTTCTTCAAAAATTTTTATTTTACTTGACTGATAATTGATAATTAAATTACCAGCTGATGTGAAATACCGCATACCCTAAGGCCTTTCTCTAGGCCAGTAACTACATTCTGCTGATCGTGATTTCGTGCAGGAGGAAGGGAGGGGAGAAAGAACCTAAAGCAGTAAGTACAGCTTGTGGGAGGACACAAGAACATGGCTGTTATTTTACATTTGACATGGCCCGAAGGTCCTCACTGCTTCCTCGCTTCACACTTTCAAGCAGTATGATAAAACAACAGAGGAATTTGTACCAGAGTTGAACAAAATCTCACGAGCTCCCATATGTTTCTCTTTATCCCTGTGCCTGGTCAAAGATGCCTTATGTTAGGAGAATTGGATGCATATGGAGCTCAAAAATATAAAGTTCAACCTGAGGGAACTTTAAATGAAAATAATTATTTATCCATAAGGAAATGGATCATTTCAAATCATTTTAAACACAGTATTTTGATATGCATATGTTCCACTGATGTGGCATGACTTTTTCATATACCCGTAGTTATCTGTTTCTTTGTATAGACCCAGACACACAACTGGAAAGCGCTGTTCACCTTTCGTGGCTTCACTGTATCACGAGTTTTTCAATATGTATATGTATTTCTGTATTGCAAATTTCCTGCAATATTGCGGGGTTGCTATTATAAATAAAATATTTAAATTTCCATTATTTTCCGTATGTGAGATCATACAGGGCATGCTACTGGCTAACAGATGGGAGCCGACCAGTCAGAGCATGAGTTGTTTCCTGGGTGCTGATAACAATATGGGGGAAGTTTGTAAAGGTTTTAGATGTATGTAAATAACAAGATAAATATAGTATGCCCACTTTGCAGATTTTCGCTTATCGCGGACAATCCTAGAACCTAACACCCGCAATCAACGAGGGAGTACTGAACATCTGTAAATGATCTAAGATCTCTACTGTTTGAGTCCAGTGTGGGAAAAATATGGGAAAAACTCCGTCTTTGCTAGACTGTACTGTGCGAATTTTTCAATGAAGAAACAATAAAGGTACAATGTCATGATAGCATATCTTTGATCATTTCTTATTTGTAATAAGTTTAGAATGAGAGCAATTTGACAATAAGAAATTGCAAACTTTATTTTATGGTTAGCAAAAAAAATTTGGTAATTTTGGCCCTGTTGTAATTTTAATTTCAGCAACAAAGTGACCATGAGAGACTGCTCCTGAACAATCAAACTTTGCTGTCAGCTCTGACAAGCCCCACCTCTCCTGTCAGTTCAGTCCCGCCCACTTCCCCCATGGCTCCACCCTCAGCCCATCTTTCCTGCATGTTCTGTAGTCAGACCTTCAAGACCAGCATAGAGTACAACAAACACATGAAGATCCATGTCAACTCTGGCAATTTGACCTGTAGCATCTGTGACGAGACCTTCACCTCCGCCAGCGTATTGGCCGAACACAAGCTGACACATTGCAAGATTCAGCAGGGCAACACGTGTGTAGTGTGTCGTGTCACCCTCAGCAATCAAGAACAGTTTTACATGCACGCTCAGGAACATGGCTTTGAGGGGTCCCTGCTTCAGTGTGTTGTATGTAGACAGGTGAGCTGTGAGCAAATTCAATTTTTGTACTAGCAGACAGTGTTTGTCTATAGCATCTTGTGCTCTCTCTCAAAGTTACCACAGTCAATAGACAATGAATCAGCCAAAGGCCAGTGTCAATTGCACTTACAAACTCGGACACATGGGTTGACACACAAGATTCTTAGAGCTTGGGTGGGGGCGGGGGGGGGGGGGGGGGAAA
>JBCEWB011023879.1:0-10472 GCA_039654565.1 Peronia peronii | reverse complement strand
CCCCCCCCCCCCCCCCCCCCCCCCCCCCCCCCCCCCCCCCCCCCCCCCCCCCCCCCCCCCCCCCACACCCTATCATGCAAAAAAGACTAATCTGTCATTTTTATTCAGGATGAAGAAGAGGAAATATCCAGCAAAGATCTTGAGTTTCGGTTCAATTCAAGGAATAAAACAGCTGACCCACTTTTTTAGCTCTAGAACTATGACCCAGTCTAAAGGCTGCAACACCCTGCGCGGCTGTGGCGCGCCTTGCCAGGCTTGTCATTCTGCATCACTGGCAAAAGTGCTTAGCCTCCGGGTGTTTGTTTTGACTGTAGAGACTCTACCTTGGCTTTGGAGTGACACAATGCAGGCCCAGGTTGACCATCATACTGACCAACGTCTTCTTCTAATCCCTCCCCTAACTCCACCCTTTCTTCACACATGTTATTTGAAAGGAGCTGATGGTAAGAGAAGGGGTTTATTTCACAAAAACATGTGAATTCCATATAGATGTCAAATTTATCACCCATCGTCACACAGGCTATTTCCATTACATTACAGATTTGTTCATAACCTGATGTAACTGCCCGGACTATACCACTTCAGATAGAGGTGTATTTATGTTCATCTTATAGAATCTTAGGGTAAACTGCAAGCTATCATCCTTTTGACCATGTAGACTTAAATTATTCTTATTAGATCAGGCGGCAAACTTTGACGGGGCAGCAGTGACTACAGAGAAATACATACATGTGGTCTAATGATGGCATAGAGTGAGAGCACAAGAGAGCTATCTGATATATAAACTAATAGATACATAAAATACTTCAGCTTTCATTCATAGCAATTATAGCTCACTTGTACTCTCAATAGCTTGATCGCTGGTCAATGAGAAACTTATTGAGTGAGTCAAGTGGTCAGGGGAGAATGCGTTCTTATTCAGTATGGTGTAAACAAAGAGACTACATGTATTTGCAGGGTTGCCAACCCCACCATGGTCGAAGCAGGGATTTCTCTTGAAAAAACCAGGGATTTTCGACCCAAAACAGGGATTTTACATACCAAGAAGAATCCCATGCTAAAACTTGTTTTGCAGTTTCCAATCAAAGAACTTATGCACAAGCAGTTATTTACACATATTTTCAAATTCACAGCATTTCTAAATAAAGTAAAATCCAGGAAATATATACAGACAAATTCAGTCACTATTTACAATTAATTCCTTGGTCTGTTTGATAGTTTGATAAAAGTAAAGATCACAGAATAATTTGGTTTGGATCTATCATGTATGGTATCAATATAAAATATGATAAAGTGAAAGTACGACATGAAAACCAGAGTGGAATTTATGGTGCAATCCAGCACGATCGGGATCAGTGGCAATCTAGGATACAGCATATCATTAACCATTATCTTTGCTCGTTCCACGTTTCTGTACCTCTCAACCCTTTTTGTACCTCTCAACCTCTTTTTACACTGTGCACTTACCATAGAAAGTCAATTGCTTTCAATTTTATCCCCAACTCCATGAAAAGTACAAATTTGTCAATCTGGATGCAAAGTTGAAACTTCTAAACAAAGATGTTGACTCCAAAGCCATAACAGAAACAAACATAGGAAAAATGTACAGAGTGCATAAGAGCACTGCTTCCTAGATTGTAGAAAATCACAAGCAAGTCGAGGAGGCCTGGATCTGTTCTCATTTCAGAATCCAAGAAAGCGAGTGAGAAATATAAACATAACATTTATTTTGACCCCTCTTCTCCTCCCCAGAGATTGTGTCCCCTGAAAACAGTTAGTGTCAACTTTGCTTGAAGACAACAATTTTTTTTCGGTTCCAAGAGGTTGAAAGGCACAACCAGACTGCACTGTAATAATAATGAAACAATAGTTAGTGTTTTGATACTTTCTTGAAATGATCATATCTTTTGTTGTCTTTCACCTGTTAATATTGTGTAGTATTCCACGATACAGTTCAAGGCACTCACAAAAGGTATGTCATAAATGATATATAACGGATATTATGTGGTTGATTTTTTTCAGGATCCTGGTATTATGGGAAAGGATAGAGAAATGGATGGAGGAAAGAAAGAAGTAAAAAGAATTGCACAGCTTCGGGTTGAGGCCAAAGATCAACAACCCCTCAAGAGATCAACACAGACTCCACAAAGCCCTCATGCAGATGTTATATGCCAAGAACATATTCCACATATGCTGGCCTCTGCCTCCTCCCCATCATTATTAATGGGTTGTGGAGATGAAACAAATCCAGCAGCTGCTGATATAGAAAGGCACATCCATGCACACCATATTCATCAAACAAACGGTACACCGCTTGTATCACCTCAGGTTCAAGACCCATCAGCCAGAATATCATTTCCATCTTCACCTCTAGTTTCACCGACCTCAGAAGATCCCCCACCTGAAGTATTTCTAACCCCAGCTCCACCCCGTTCCCGTCATAGTCACGAGAGGCCAAATAGTGCTCCACCTCATCATTTAGAAAAAATATCAGGGACATTGCTCAGATTGGTAGGAGATCATTATCTGTGTTGTACATGTGGGCGTCAGTTACGTACGATTGGTGATCAGCTCACACTTGAAACTAATATTCATCATGCTATTAGTTCAGGTGATTTGGAAAGATTACAGAATGGATGAAATAGTTTGTTAGACTTTGGTTGGGTAATTAATAAATCAGTTTATCTCAATATGTTTGAACCTAAAAGAGTGATAAGTTTTTTTCAGTCCTGTTACAATACAAAGGGTGGGCCAAAACTAGGCTAGCACTTTGTAGGTAGGCACTTTGCATGTTTTAAAGCATTTTATTACATTTTACTTTCTTAATTACATTCAGATTAGGAACACAATTTACATTTAATAAAGCTGGTTGATAAAGCTTAATCTTGTAAATGTTCAACATTGTTTTGAATTTTGAATTAGAAGAATAGCTTGGCTACTTTTGACCTAAAGCACAACACAAACAGTTAAACAACTGTTAGGCTACTTGTGGCCCATCCTACTACAGTTGATTGATGTTAAGGAAATTTATTGATGTGGCATATCCTTTCATGGGTTTGTGACTATGTTAACATAGCAGCATTAAAGGAATATATCAGAATTAGCCTCGCATAAAGATGTTGACACATTGTTTACCTTAAAATTGAATATTCCTAACTCTGTGTTTGAATGGAATGAATTGAAACACTGAAAGAAGGAAACAAAATATAATTTATAGTATGTATAGCTCAAGCTATTTTTATGCATGTGATATATCTATACTGATCTTTGGTCAGAGATTAATGATTTATTCAAAATCATGCATATCACCAGATGTGCCTTTTTATTTAAAATAATGCAATTTTGTCAATGAAATTGATATCAAATTATAAAGAAACCATTTCAGTTGCAGCATCCCAAGAGTCAATGGTAGGGGGGAGGGGGCAAGGGATTTTACTGATTAAAAAAAAAAAAGAGCAATGAATCACATATTTCTACCTACTTGTAATACTCTGTATTAGAGAAGTATTGTTTGCTTCTAAGTACAGAATGCTGTTGTTATGACAGGGATCCATGGGAAATGGCCTTACGATTAACTTCTCTCTCCTATATTTTTTATTGAGCATTTAGTTACTTGTTTGATAAAACTTCATAACTTCCATGACCTGAATTTTTCAGGAGAGACAAAAAACTGTTTTTGCCTTGTATCTCATTATTATTATGAGGGTTTGTTTTATCTAAAAAGGAGACTTTAAAGTAATTGCTCAACTTTGGTGTTTCATTGGCATATGTATTGCTATATGTGGTGCAGATTGGGCCAGAAAAATGAAAAGTGTATAATTTTGAAGTTATGAGGTTTTATCAGAATAGCAATGATTTGGCCATTGTATCTTGTGCTTGTATTTTGAATTAGGTATGACTTTTAGTGATTAAAGCAAAATTGTTTCAACATGAAATACATGTTGTGGGCATTAGTGTGATGTAAGATGAGACTGGCAAATGATTATCGAACCAGTGATTTTTGTAAACTGTGTTTACAGATGGCTCGACTGTTTAGTGTCTTCAGCCACATTCTCCTCCCTGGTCCATTGATTGCCGACTAGTGTAAACAATCATGTTACTTGTGAGCTTCCTTGGAGGATTCCATCATTTGAAATATAAATATTGACCACTTGTATTTTCCTTAAAATTTTGTTACTGTTGAGATCAATCAAGGATGAAATTATTGACCTGCAATTCCATCTATGTTATTGCACTATTGTTAGGTCATCTGCCTACCACCAAGTTGCAGCGTCGATCAAAAGATTCTGCATATGATCAGTGATTGGAACAACAGATCAAAGGAGAAAAGGGGATGGTTGATGGGCTGATGTGGACGTACCTCATATGTCTTCCCACAAATGAGAGACCACTTTCTGAATGTATGTCATACTTTTGTTAGCTGGAAGGGGTTAATGTAAAAAACCTGTGTTGCAGCAAGGGAACCAAACTTGATTCTTGTTATGAATTACTTAACCATTGAGAATATGGAGTTTTTAATGAAGCATGTTCAAATAGGTAAAAAATAGTCTTAGGATAATCGAAATCCAGTGGTTTTGCTAGAATAATTGGGACTTTTCAAAAAAAAAATTTAATTAACCAGCGTTTTGTAATTTTCATGATAAAATACCATGTCTGATGCTGTTAGTTAGGGTTGCATAATTTTATAATGAGTTTAAACTTAATAGTCTTCTGTCAGTTCTGTTTATTTATAACTGCTTTCAGTATTTTGAATTTTGAGTTATAGAACACACCGTTGCTGGAAGCACAGGCATGTAGTGGTTGCAAATGACAAATCATAAAGAGATAGGAAAAAAAGACACTGTGCATTTAATGCTGAATGAGATTACCCATTATTGAGGCAGTTTTGTTAATGATGAGTATTAGTGAGCCCTATTATTTTTTATTTTTGACTTTTTGTGATTGAAAATGATTGTGCATATGTAGCCAAGGCAAAAACTGGGATTTAGCTTCTCTGTTGGAATTTCATCTATGCATTCATGGAAAGACTCATGTGTCTGAAAAAAGAAAAATAAAAAAGTTTCGTTATTGGTAAGATTTCTTTGCCTGAGCATGATTGGCATTCTGATTTAAAACTCAGTCATTGGGAATTTTAATTCAATTGCATACATACATTAATAACGGTTAAGCCACATATTTTTATTGTTATTCACTCAGTTTAGTCTTAATGGTGTTGCAGGAGAGAGAGCTATTCATGGCTCTGTGGGAACAAAATACAGTGGAACCTTGTTAGCACGATCATGGTTAACATGATTTCCGTTTAACATATCCTCTTCACAAAATCCAGTTTCAACCCTTTTTTAAACATACTAATGCATTTTAAATAACATGCTCGGGTGTGCGTGTTCAACCTGCATAGCACGCTCGGTTCATTTGGAAGTTGTCAGTAACCTGACAGTCATCAGGCTAACCATGCATATGTACTATGCATGAAAACATTAAAAAGCCTGCTTTCTCACCAAGTGTCAAGCCGACAGCCTCTGCACTGTTGCTGGAAGTATCTAAGTCTAGCGTTGGCCCACCCTTCTCACCCCTTTTCTCACCCAGCGCCCACATCAGTCGGGTCAGTGTCATCTCATATGTTATGTTAACCTGGGCCCTGAGTGAGCCCACCTCAGCTGTGACGCGCAGCGTCGTAGGTCTACATGTTACACTACACAACACACAACTGACCAGTACTTCAATTTTTATCACCATGCATTGTGCATTATCACTGTCCTATCTCACTGTGCACCATGATTCGCTTACCAAGTTTTAAAAAATTTTCAAACTTTATATTCTAATGGAAGGAAAGAAAAAAACAAGCTCTTAATAAGTAAACTTAATACATGAACATTGACCCCTTTAATAAGTATGTACATGTATAATAAACGTATGATGTTTTAGTTCAAATGTATTCCTAAGTGTTTTTTCATGTTTCCAAAAATCAGCATGGGTTTGTACAAGAAGAATGGTTGATCCAGATAACACAGTCACCCTAACAACACAACCTTTTGAGTTCTGCCCCAGGGGTGGGTGTGTTATCCAGGTTCCATTGTAATGAGAAATAGTGCATCATGTTATTCATATACAGTGTAATTAAGAATGGTCACTACCATAATTTTTTGTACGAGACCTGTTTATTATTTATTTTATTTGATAGCATGTATAATGTGTACTGTAGCACATCCTTGTTTTCCAAGTAGATATATTATGCTATAATTACAATGCTGTGGTATTAAGCATGAGTGACAAATACATCATACAGTGCATTCATCTGGTATTACAGTATTATGGAGTTATGATCTAGTACTTTTGTATTTGGAGTGAGAGCTTACAAAGGATTGTGGTGTTGTGGACAGGAAAGTGCATGTATGTTATGTTGAAGACATTCTGCACTTGTTACTTATCTTATTTGGTTGCTTCATGTTGTTACATTTGGATCCAATAACAAAAAATACATATGAATGTTGTGTAGTATTATCATGGAGGGTCATGTTATTTTGGAGATTCACTGTATTATTGTCATATTATTTGTTTCAGTTTCTTCCTATAATTGACTTGCACTTATGAACATATTAATTATTATACATATTTATATACATGGGTTGATATGTTTCCAGTCAAACCTGATATGGTCTAATGTGCAAGTACTGAGTATATGTATACATGTGTGTGTATGTAGTAAAGATTGATGAATTTGTTCAAATAAGTAATTTGCTAATGTTGCCTTCCTGGGTCCATGGAAATGGTTTCAAGTTGCTAATAGCTAGCAAAATAAAAACAGTCAAGTTGAGAATTGCTGTCCTTTTATGAGCTTTGAGTAGACAGGTATCAGTCTGTTATCAATCACCAAAGTGCCTTCTGTGACTTAAACATGACGTGAAAAAAAAAAAAGGTATACCTGGGCTATATATTCAGTAACCAGATATTAATGATATTATGTTTGCCAAGTTCATGACACCACTATGATAACCTAGTGGAAACATAGCTGCTCTTTCTGGAAGACATTGTAAAATTGTTAATTACAGGCATTGCAATGCTCAAGTTTAATTTCAGACATGCTATTGCTGTTGTACAGGATCACTCACTTTCAAAATTATTGAGTGAAGAAAAGACATGTAGTATTAATAGTATCACTGAAAGTCGTGCAAGTCCGCCAGTGTGATGTGTACGTGGTTTCACATGTTCACCTGTTCTTGACCCTTGAAAGAAAGGAACAGTTTATTTTTTTAATACAGATGTGTTGAATTTCTGTTGAATAGAGGAGAGCAAAATTGTTCATGCTTTAGTGTTAATTTCTGGAAGAGGAAATTTAAAATTTAATTTTGGTTTTGTAATTTTCAGTTCAGTCAGTGAAGTTGAGTGAATCTATGCAATTGCTTAGAAAATATTGAGTTTATATAATGCTGAATTGATGTTCTATGTTTTGTGTATATAATGTACATGTATTAATTTGATACTGGCCATGTTTGCAATGTTTCCCTATAGATTTCATTCCAGGAAACAACTGTGTAGTAGTCACATTTTCAGAAGTTCAATACATGTATGATATTGCTGTCTTTTTTCTCTCCATGTCACTCTGAAGTTAGCACTCCTGATTAAACATAACTGAATTAAATGGATGAGAATATATGTACATGTATATGGTAAAAGAAGTTCTAGCTTGTTCTGGACAGTGCTCGAAATGTGCATAAGTGGAACAAAGCGAAATTATACATAAATGTTATTATATTCTGGTCAGTTCTGTTCTAAGTGTCAAATCTGAAACGTATTCGGATGGCATTAGCAGGGTTGCCAATCCCACCATGGTCAAACCAGGGATTCTCTTTAAAAAAACCCAGTGATTTTCAACCCAAAAACAGGGATTTTACAGACTAAGAAGAATCCGATGCTAAAACTTGTTTTGCAATTTCCGGTCAAAGAATTTATGCACACGGCTGTTATTTATACATATTTTCAAATTCACAGTATTTCTAAATAAGGTAAAATCCAGGAAATATGTACAGAAAAATTCAGTCACTATTTACAATTAACTCCTTGATCTATGTGATAATTTGATAAAAGTAAAGATCACAGATTGCAGAATAATCTGGTCTGGATCTGTCATTTATGGTATCAATATAAAATATGATATAGTGAAAGTATGATGTGAAAACCAGAGTGGAATTTATGGTGAAATCCAGCACGATCGAGATCAATTATTATAGCAGTCTAGGATACGGCATAATATTAACCATTATCTTTGTTCCTTCACATTTCTGTACCCTCTTCTTTCCCCTGTCCTACTGGAATACAATGTCTCTTCAGAATGTATAATTTTGATGTAAGGTTAAGGTGAGTGGGGTTGGGTGGGAAATGAGAAATCTGTGCTAGTTCTCGTCTCTGTGTGACACTGAACTTGCCGTACATCGTAAAGGTTCTGAAGACGGCCAGTCGACTTTCGTTCTTTGAAGTCGGGAACCTGCCTGGTAGACACTGGGCTGGTTACATAGGCTAAGATTGCATAAAATCCCCCCTCCCCCCAACTTTTCACCATATGGAGTGAGGAAATCTAGAGAGGGGACTGGGTTGTACCAGAAGCCCAGTCAATGCTCACGGCACTAGACAGGTAGCTCTAGATCTAGACCGGCGAGACAATCAAAGCAAAGCTGGCCGGCCGTTCGAAATGGAGTAACTGCCGTAACATTACACTAACGTCCATGGTTCTGGCTTGGGAATCGCGTCATGTGCATAATTTTGGCAAGAGTACTGCAAAACTCTGTTTGATTGTGATAGCAAACGTAACGGCCCGATCAAAACCATAGCACGTAGATCTAGGCTACGTAGATGTTACACTCGCGATGAAGCCAAAAAAGTTCATAGTTTTGCTAATTCTGTGTTTTTCTTTGTTATTATTATTTAATTTATGACAATCCCAGGATTTTAAGCACGTTTCCAGGTGCCAGGATTTCACTTGAAATCCAGAAAATCCCGGTTTTTCCAGGATGATTGGCAACCCTGCATTACTCTTATAGACTAATATCAGAATGCTCAAGAAGTTTGTTTTCAAAATGTCAGTTAAGATAGCGACATACAGTTCTACAATGAATTGACTTGGTTAGTTACAGTCAGACTTGTCCCCCAAAAGTGATACAAGTATCACTTTTTTTGTTTGTTTTCAGTGAGAAATTGATTGAACATGATAATTTAAGGAGGCTTTGTTGAATTGTTGGTCACAATTGTTTAAAATGAATATTAAATAATAATAATGCACTTGTGTTTAAGCTCATTAAATACAATAAAACTTCATTTTTATTTTGCGTGGATGTGTTTTATTTTTTCCCTACCAATAAAGCGAGTCAGAAACTGGATGTTTACATGTATATGTATCTTAATTTCTAATTCCTGTCTAAAGATGATCAGTCCAGTTCAGTACTTAAGCTGAACAGACCAGAGATTAAAATGAGAGCCAGAGATTACCACAAAAGTGTAAGGTAGCAATGCAAGACTCAGTGACTGAAAAAATTGTTTGAACTTTCTTCTTGTTTATTTATTGATGTTGCACTGCGACACAACTACTAGGCCTGTACAGTGCTGCTAAAGTACAGTACTATAACTACCAAAGTACAGTGCTACAAGTACAACTACTAAAGTACTGTACTTACTACTACAAGTACAAGTACTGACTGCTCTGCAACAAAAGGCAAAGACAATACTAATGTGATTTGACAAAATGCCTTTTTTGATTTTGGCCCCAAAATTTTTTATTGCATTATTAGATTCTCATTAACATTCCTCATCTGATGAACTTATCAGGTTTTGAGAAAGCACAACCAATTCTGAATTATTTAAAGAAAACAATTTTTCAAAACGCCTTTTTATCTGCTGAAATGTGACAAAACGTCTTTAATTCGACAGAACGCCTTTTTTTTTTTAAATAAAGGCGTTCGTCTGTAGCTGCGTGAGATGATAAAACGCCTTTAACTTGACAAAACACCTATTTTCACGTTAAAAAAAAAGGCATTTTGCTATATGATTTGTAATGTGACAGAATGCCTTTTAATTGATAAGCTTTCTTGGTAGTCATTTTGTCTAATTTTCTTTTCATTGTCCTTTTACTTTAGGCTTACTGAGTTCAATAAAAGTATTTTGTGAAAACTGTTTTCCCACATAGATCTCCATTTAAGTCCATGCTCACCCGCATCGCATCAAGTGTCGACAATTGTCATTACCTAATCTTTCAGCTGAAGTATAGCAAATTTGAATAGAATGTATAAGTGTAGCAATCGTGAAAACTTGTAATATCAACTTGATGTATTCATACAAAGTTTCGAGCCTCTGCTGTCTCTTTTTCACAGCAAAAGGAACATCATCATCATAATTTATCAGATTACAAAAAATGTCTTAAAATTAAGACGACTGTCTACTGGTAACTAATCAAATACACCAAAAAAGTTGAAAAACAATACGAA
>JBCEWB011023658.1:0-14923 GCA_039654565.1 Peronia peronii | reverse complement strand
TAGATAGATAGATAGATAGATAGATAGATAGATAGATAGATAGATAGATAGATAGATAGATAGATAGATAGGCAGGCCGGCAAACAGGCACACAGCCAGCCAGACAGACATAATTATAGATAGATACTGTTACTGTAACTGCCAAGAACTAAACAAGTGGCCCACCACAGCTTAGGATATGTGTAGAGACTAGATACCGGTACCCATGAACATAATTATCTAGATCTACTTAAAAAGCCGTCAGTATTCTAGTAATTTGGATTTTGTTCTGGAAACCGTTAAGATTTTTCTTATCTACCGACAGTATTTACATGCAACTGCACATGTATAATACAAGAGTACTATGATCAACTTCTATGACCCAATATCTTAATATCTTAGCAACAAAAGCGTTAAGAGGAAAAGGTGTCCCTTTTGTCTTTGTCCTTATAAATCAAGTACATGTGTGTGAACAACCGACAAATGCCTTTCAAGCATTAGTGACATACAAGCTCTCTAACACAAATGCCTTTCAAACAGTAAAATAATATAGATCTACAAAAGGTTTGGTTCAGTCTGTGATAGTGGGTCTCAAACACTATTTGTTCTTTTTTTTTTTTTTTTTTCGGTGTCAGACTTTTTTTTTTTTTTTTAATGCGCTTTCTTTCCCTGATCTCCGTACTTTATCAAAATCATTGCTCATGTATATTGCCGGGGACAAATTTTCGCGATTTCTGCTTATGCTGACTGTGTAGATAACCTAGTCTAGGATACTTCAATCCCCTTCCAACAGATAGTACAGGTAAATTAGAAGAAGAGTAAGATTTTCTGTTCCTTGAGTCGGTGCTATACCGTGTCGCAAAGGGCACACTGTGAAATGAACGTTTTATTAAGCTGTTGACTCCCTACAAAAGTGAAGTGTCACATCTGAATGTATACAAGAGGATTTAAGCAAGCAAACCATTTGTCGTCCAATACATTTTGTCGCACTTTCTGAGACAGATCCACTGCTCCTCCCTCTACCCTTCCCCATCACTAACCCAGATAGAAAACTCTTCCTCACCAACAATCTACGAGTAACAAAGACACAAACACAAAATGTTTTTGTGTTATTTTGTGTTATTTTTTATTATGTACTCAAACACACAAACCTTCTTAAAATTAAATTTACTTATCAAAATTCAGTCTGCAATTGCTTGGCCACAAAAATGTATAATAATAATAACAATAATAATAATACTAATAATAACAATAATCAATAGTGAATCGTTATGATTGACACTATTTTCTAGGCAGTATCAATCCACACTTAAAACTTGCTCGAAATTGAGCTGGCCATTATCTGGAAAACAACAATAACAACAAAGACAACAACAACAACGACAACAGCAAAACAACACACACACACACCTGCCAAGCCAAATTTAATTTCAGTGTCTGAAAATAAAGCGCCATGAAAACTCAGTCAGTCCCGTGCGACAAATATTTGGCTGCTAAAATACTGGTGAACATAATTTTTATTAGTCCTTCACTGATTTCAGTCTGTGAATATAAGGCAGATGGAACTTCTAGAAGTGATCGAGAAATTGAAAAAAGGAGGTCGCCAAAAATGCGTCAGTTAAATGTGACAAACATCTGGCTTGCTATTTATTACATCTGCCTGATGTTTATTAGTCCTTCACTGATGTCGGTTTGTCAACATAACGAACAAGGCGTTTTCACAAGTGCCAACCAAGATGTATAAAAAAAACTGAAAAGCAAATGGTTAGGAAAACTGTATCACTATCAGTCACGTTTGACAAACAACTGGTCAGTTGTCCATGACAACAAATTTTGATTAGCTCTTCACTGGCCTCTGTGTTTCAACAAAGAGGAAATAATAATATTCAGAGACACCGTCCCAAATGCATCGAAAAACTGAACATAGAAAGGCTATGGAAAATGTGTTTGTTGGGTGTGAAAAACATTAAACTCCCTGTTCAAGCAAACATGTTCCATTACCTCTGCACTGATTTCATTTTTTCAACATAGCAGAGACGAATTTTTCCTAAGCGCTAGCCGAGATGTAAAAACTGAGCACAGAAGGGCCACAATAAGTGTGCCAATCGTGTGTGAAAAATATATGGCTGGTCGTCAATGACAACAGATTTTGATTAGCTCTTCACTGGTCTCAATTTGTCTACAAAGATGGATATTCATAGGTACCACCCAGATACTTGTTTGTTTGTTTGTGTGGGTTAAACGGCACATCAGCACGATCGCGGCTACATTATGCCAAACACGGTAAGATAAGTTTACACGTCAAGAAGGCTGATCAAGTAGGAAAGAGCAGGACAGAAGACAGGAGCAAGGGGAGAGAAGACAATTTATCACCCCTGGAACATTAAGAATGGCAATCCATGGAAGGCATCCCACCGACGGCAGGCTTTAACTGCCTGCAGGTGGGAGCAGAGAACTTCCTTACATACCCGAGCTTCCGCGGAGGCCACTCAGATGCAGCGAAAAACTGAAAATACAAGATCACGAAAAAATGTGGCAGTCGGGTGTAAAAAAAAAAAGAAACATTTGTGGCACCAAATAATTTCATTAGGCCTATACTAGTTTCGATTTGTCAACACATAAAGATGAAATTTTCAGAACTGCCCCTGATATATCGAGAGACTGGACATAGAAAGGTCAGCAAAACTGGGTTAGCCGGGCGTGAAAAACAGGTGATTGGTTGTTAATGGTTGTTAAACATAAAAATTCATAAGCGATACACCGTATATCAGAGACGTGACCTCTTAATTCTATCTCAGGAAATAAACATTCAATTGCCGTCATTTGAAAAAAAAAAAAAAAAAAAGAAGTTCCTTTGGAACATTTCTGCTGTTTTCTCATCTGCCGTTTCTTCATAAACTCGATAAAATAAAACAAAATAAGACACACAATAACCAGAACAACAATTTGAATTTCTCCGCAAACACGTGCTTTGTTAACTCTCTCGCATCCAACATCTCATTTACAGCATATGAAGATGCCTTCCAAGGAAGAGTTTTCACAATGTTATTCCAGTGATCCGTCTCTAAATCGTACACTAAATGTAGCTTTCCAAACCCTCATTTTCTTTCGTGCCCATCATGTGATGATTATATGGCGTGCAGATGGTGAAGTTCTGTTTTGATTCTGTGACGTAGGCTTGGCTGATCTTGTCTGTTAATTGTCTTAGGCCCTAAAGGATTAACCATGTCAAACCGAGGGGAAGAAAAAAGACGACAAAAAATGTTCACATGAATACAGAAATCGAGATATCATCAGCTGTAGGAGACTATGTTACACGGCGAGAATAAAAGGAAACGGAGGCGAGATTCTTTTGTTTTCACGACGAAAGTAATTATATATTGGCCACACAAGCATGCTAAAATAATTACACCTTACTTGATGACCTGATGTCTGCATCCATTGTGACAGGTAATCGGCTGGCAAGGTCATCTTGTGGCAATAATTTCAATGCCGCATTCAACTCTTCATCGGATCTGAGTTTTCGAGACACACACGCACGCACACACATACACACACACAAAGCCGGTATCCTTTTTCTTCTTTTCTTTTTTCCTTGCCCCCCCCCCCCCCAAAAAAAGCCACAACCTCAACAAATCCTACAGCTCCCACCTTTTCTGAGAAGACTGCTATCTATACAACAGAATCCTGGATCGATGAATTGTGTATTTCCCTCGATTTCACAACCTGTGATAAACTTGCTTACTTTACCCGCACCAAATTAACAACAAAACACCCGGTCGGGAGCAAATTATTTCCCAACGTTTGAAAACTATTCGCTTATTTTTTTTTTTTTTCAGATTCATATATGATTTATTTATTTATCTGTTTGTTTGTTTGTTTATTTATTTATTTATACACCCGGTCGGGAGCAAATTATTTCCCAATGTTTGATAACTATTCCCTCGTTTTTTTTTTTAGTTTTTGTTGTTGTTTTTTTCAGATACCAAGCATTATTTACTTATTCATTTATTTACTAATACATGTACTTGTATTTATATGTTTATTTGTATACTGTTAATCTAAAGAGTGTTTCTTTTCTTTTCATCTCTCTCTCTCTCTTTGAACAGATGCTTATTATCAAGCCTTATTCACCCGCCTTTCATTTATTTCCTCTTTCATTTCCTGATTGTAAGAAAATCGATGCATTAGCGTTTAGCGCGCAGTTTGCGAATCCGCTAGACTTTTTACATAATGATATTAGGGCAATTACAAGAAAATTATGAAATGCAGAAAGGGCACTGCGGTACACGAAACAAAATTGTAATTACATGTTTCGTTCCCTGATTTTAGGAGAGGAGCCCACCACGCATTGTAATAAATGATTAAAATTTCCGACCATTCAAAAGCAATCTATAAAAGAATCTATTTAAAAAAATAGTCATATTACTTAAACCATCATTTCAATTAAAATGCTGATATTGCTAAGCGACTTGATACAGAACGATTGACAACACTTGAAAAATGCCAGCATCAGAGAATCAAATGAACCAGTTTTATTCCGGATTCTAAGTTGGTAACTCCTGTGATTAGCGAATCGAATTTCATTAACTGGATCCCTTACCTGGGAATGTAATGGGGTCTCCTGCTGTTTGTGAAGTCATGAAATTACGTGTGCCATCAGTGGTAAATCTACCCCGCCCCCCACACGATTCTTTCGCGATTATTCTAAGAAACAAATGAATGAAAAACGAAGGGGATATGTATGTGTGTGCTTGAGGTTGATAAAAAAAAAAAAAAAAAAGGAAAAGGGGGCCGGGGGCGGGAGAAGCCAGTCATCGAAGTCAGCATAAATATAATTTAAATATTCTATGTCCAGTTACGACCAAACCAAACCTACGAATGAAAGTGACGGATAATATCTTTCCTTCACCTTCTCCCCCTCTCTTACCCACCCCCTTCATCGAAGTCAGAAGCAAGATTTTTATGTCCAAAGTTACGATCAAACCTCGCCCACAATGAAAGTGACAGATAGCATCTTTCCTTTACAACCCCCCTCCCCCCCCCCCCCCCCCAAATCCCCTCCTTTTTCATTCCTATACACAGTTCTTGTACACCCCACTCCCCTTCCACCCCCGCCCCCTGGGCCTACAAACAACATAACCGCGGGCCTTACGACGTCTCCAGTCTGACACGAGTTCTTGATGGCCCCGGGAGATGAACGAGCAGCCCGCGCGCGGCCCTTGTCTGAATGTCTGTGTCTGACTGAATGTCTCCTCTGCTGGCAGCCAGGCTGGGCCCGACAAGAAGGAATGTTGTCTTCAGAAGCTCTGAAAGTGTTCACCTAGCTCTACGTCTGGCTACTGGGTAAGCTTTCACCCACAACCTCATGGGGAACTCGCTGATCTAGATCTAGCTAGGACTGCCTGCCCATGTCTAGCTCTCTCATTTTGTGACTAGGTGTGGTCGTATCACTTGTTTTTCAGCTGGAAATGGAATGTTCTTTCTTTGTTTTTTTTGTTTTTGTTTTTGTTTTTCTGTTGCTGCTGCTGTTGTTTTCAGAAAAACAATTTAAAAAATCAGATTTCAAAAGGTTGGGTACAAGAGGTAGGGTAGACAAAAGAAATACCTTTGAATTACTACTATTTTTTATTTGATTTTCTCTTTTTTTTGCCCTTCACTGACTCCATGATCTGATTTCCTGAACTAAATTGCTTTGGCCCATTTCCAATTTCATAAACTCCATCTATCCACCATAATAATTAACCTTATCTGTCAGCAAACTTTGTTTTCCAGTGCTAAACCGCAGGTTAAATCTTATCAAAAAAATAATAATAATAAAAAATACTTGGTCATCCCCAAATATTTTCAAATGCAACTAAAGCAAAAATAAATAAATAAATAAATAAAATTTATAAAAATAGAAATAAAAATTCAGAGTTCTACAATATATAACTTAGTTACCACTGCACAAAGAAATGAAAAAGATTCACATTTAGGCCAATGAATCACGTATCCTCTGAAATAATATTAAGTGAAATTTGTTCAATATGACGTTATTTTATTACAAAAAAATAGCTCAACACAGATTCGTACTTCATCAATTTGATGTAACTCAAATGAAACATACAATAAAGCAGATTTTATATGTTTTTCAAATCCTTTATCTGAAGAAACTCCAAGAGATCAACAGAATTAATCCTATGATAAATCTTGTTCATCAAAATAAAATATTAGCTTTTGATCATGGGGTCTCTGCCAAGTATCATTACTTTATTATACAAATTTATTATAGTTTATAGCACATTTGCACAATTCAGAGGATAAAAGACTTTAAGTGAGGGTCTCATTCTACTGGCTGGAATAGGTCTTCTGTGCTTGGGCTATCATTCACCTAGTTAAGTATTTTCATTTTCCTAAACGTATGATGTTCAGACGCATATCATGCTGTCATCTATGCACAAGATGTCTGAAATAAAATATGGAGAGATTTCCTATGCCTATCATTCACCTAGGCGTGTGTGTGTGTGTGTGACAATATTTTCCCAGGTGTGTTATGCTCAGGAGCACACCATGCAGAAGATGCCTCTTGTAAATAAAATTAAAACAGCAAAATAACAGCATACATTGCCATTTATTATGGTGCAAAATGAAGTTTCAGTGCCCTCAAAATTATGCCCAAATATTCTATAATGTTATGTACATATGTCAAAAAGTGCATAAATACTTGTCGTTCACTGTCTTAAATCTGGAGTCAAATTTCCACACTGTGGGGGTTTATTGTATTGTGGAAATAAATAGCCAATATGTGAATGAACTCAATGAAAATTTATTAAATTTGGAAAATCAATAAATATTAAAATAAAAATGATTAATGACTACTGAAGACTTAAACTTTAAGAGAGTCAGACTTATAGTCTAGTGTACCTAACTACTGAATGTTTTCAACACCTGTCTTCTGTGGTTCATCTAGCAACTACAAAGAATTTGAAAATTCTAACATCCAAAATAACCCATGTAGTGCTAGATATCTCAAGATCGTATCAATTTTTCAAAAAGTTATAAATATTCATTACCATTATTATTAAAAAATATCAGCCAGACACGGTAATGATTGTAAAAATGTATGATAAAGATCATCGACCATTACTGCTGCAATGCCCAGAATAAAAATGAGACATCACAAATTTTCAATTAATTGTCAACCCTCATGAAAATGTGAGGAATTTACTATCCATAGAAACATAATTTTTAACAGATCACAGAAAACACAGAGAGTATTTGGAGACAAAGAGAGGTCAGATATCATTGGGAGTGAAGGACAGTTAAGCATACAAAGTGACGGAAAAAAAGTGAACTAAGACTTACTATTGAAGGAGGAAATGTGAACAAGATTAGAAAGGCGGACGAACAAGAAAGAGAGAGATAGGCTTGGGGTCCACATAAATCATCTGCTTATCAATAAGAGATTACAACTTTTGGAATGCTGAACACAATGGCAAGCCATTCATAAATCAAGAGCAAAGTTTCTGTATTCATAACGGTTCAAAGAGATAAATATATTTTTAAGTGAATGTAAACAGTGACAACAACAGATATACAAAAAAGTAATCATGAATGATTACAGGTACACTGAGCAGCATTCATTATTTTGCATGTGTATGTCTGTGAATGCTTGTATATGTCATGTGTCTAGACTTTCAACAGCTGCTGGCACATCATAACAGAAACATATCACAGATCTGCATACCAGACTTAGCATTTCCTTGGTATTCTTTTGATTGTCAACTTTAGGGCGGACTGATAAATATGATAACAGCAATGTTCCTGGGTCCTACGTTATAAAAACATTAATAGCTGGAATAAGCTTGTTCTGTGATTCAACACATAAAAATGTTCACATGTCACAGTCTAAAAAGTCCACTTACTTTTAGAATACATGGAATGCTAAGCTTATCCTGGAGCACTTAGACCTACTGATTGTGGCAATATTATATTTAACTTTTGATACTTTCTGCTGTTTCATATTTAACCTACATTCTTTTCTACCTAGAAAATGAACTTAATATTGTTACATAAACTGAACCATTTCCCAGGACAACTATATTCTTACAACTTTGTCTTGCAAAGACTATTCATACACAGTGCACAGTTTGGCTGGAATTACTTTATAGTTAGTTACCTGTTATAAAATTAAAAATCAATTACCTTTCTCCCTTTCACTTATTTATTTAAAAGATGAACAACACATGAAGGTCGGTGCCAATATATATGCTGATTTTTTTCTACTACATGAATCATCACCCACCTCCTCCACCCACTTTTTTTCCTATCCACTTGGAGTTGAACATTAATGCAACTGAAATATTAATATCGACATGCGGCATTAGTTTTGCCTTATTCACAATATCAGCATCAAATAACAGAACATGAAAAGTGCTTAAACGGGTAAATATATGACTACTTACCTTTGAAAGTAATGTGACAAGAAAAGACCCAATGCAACTTGATTGACGAAGTTTCCAGCTTGAGGACAATCTGTAAATCTCAATAGTAGCAAAGGGACTGCGAACGAAGGCAACTCTTGTACAATCCACGCAAATTTCCCCGGCACATAGAATCCCCAGCCTCCTCTGTAGTAACGGCCGTAAGGAGCGGTGGTTTGCTGAAGAGAAATTAAAACAGAGCCTCCCCACACAAGAAGAATATATGAAATGGTTTCCATTGTCTGTTTTTCATTCTGAAACCACGAAGTGATAGCGCTCCAAAGATCCGACGTCGCCATGTTGATGTGTAGCTATGAACTCTCACCTCTCAATGTTCCGAGTCAGGGTTTTGTAAGCTCTAACGTTGGTTGACCCGCCTCCTCCGCGACGTCATGCGAGGCCTTGTCTGGGGCGACGATTTCTCAGTTTATTGTTTTGTTTCTCGATCATCACTCTCTCTCTACGGGGAAAAATGTAATACCGATAGATCTAACATTGCGTAACGTTATATTGTATAAGATGACCTGGTTATCTGAGTATTGGTCGTCTTTACGTCCTAACGCATTATTTATAAGCGTTTGGACTTTTTTAAAAAATCTATTTTTGCCCATCATTTAGTTTCATCTCTGTCTGTCTACATTACAGAAAATGGTGTGATATCGTGTGTCATTTTTAATTTCTTAATATGCTAGTCAGGGTCTAACTAATATAAATGAAGTCCAGTCAGGGATTGGTATTACAATACTTTTCTTCAGTAGGCCTAATGAAAAAAAAAAGAAAAAAAGAACTCGAAATAATATATTCTAAAGAATAAGGCCTACCAAACACGAGCCTGGGCCTACAAGTCTTCTCTGTCTATGCTTAGAGAGCTAGCCTACAGATTTTTGTACATTTATGATACTTACTATTCCAGCACATTTACAGGAATTTTATTATCCATACGACAAATATTGTATGGCACTATATATGTCTGCTTGCCTGCCTGTCTACCAATCTGTCTGTCTGTCTGCTGGCCTGCCCCTCAGTCTGTCCTATGACCTCCTTCTCTCTCTCTCTCTCTCTCTCTTTTCTCTCCTCTCCTTTTAAGCAACAAAAGGATTTTTAGATGATTCCACGATACAGAGAAGTTCATTCCGATGTTCTCATCTTCTGGATCTCTCCATTGTCTCCAGTATCTTCGATATCCCTCTCCTACTCCTTTCCATTGAGGAATATGCAGGACAAAGCTGGTCTTATTTCACAGACTGCATAACATTCAAATAATAATAATAGTAATAATGATAAAATGAAACTTAAAAGAAAACACAAAAAACTATGTTCAGTATTAAAGCAAAACAAAAATAAATATGCTAAACTAAACTAATCTAAACGAACTAAATTAAACTAAACTAAACTAAATTAAACTAAACTAAACTAAACTATCCTAAGCTAAGCTAAGCTAAGCTAAGCTAAGTTAAGCAAGCTAAGCTAAACTAAACTGCACAACCCGATCTAGTAGGCCCTATCTTCTGTGTTTCTACTCATCAAATTATATAGACGGAAGAACGGTAAAACTGAACAAAGTCAGAAACCATCTCACTGAAGCGTGGTTAGTTCTACCGGGAAGTCTAGACAGGTAATGGGAAATGGGGTTGAGGGGGGGGGGGTCTAGAAATAGGCGTGCATTCTTTGGCACGGGAAGAGGGGTGGGCCCTGGAGGTGATTTTTTAAATAATTTTTATTAGAGATAGATTATTCTAACCTTTGCCATCGAAATTGGCATGCTCAAATTAAAGGAAAAGAGCGAAACTAAAAATGACTTTCTCGAATGATTCGTGACATCTCAAAGATGGTTATCATTAAAATTTCTCTCCTCAGTCGAATATCAATGGAACTTGATGAAACCTGATGAACGTATTGGTTGGTATAATATCTAAAACGTGAAATATTGTCAGCTCTTTGCACGCCAAAAACAATTTCCTTGAAATTTCTGAAAATGCCTTGTAGTGAAATTTCAAATTTCGCCGTTTTTTCATAACAAAAATATATTTTTCACCGAAACTTACGAACGAAATGGGCCGTGCATATGTAATTTGTATGTGTGTGTGTGTGTGTGTGTGTGTGTGTGTGAAACACTTGTATGTCAAATTTGATTAGAATCGGTCCAGAAACAACACTCTAGAAAGCAAATACTGATCCCCCCAAAAAAAGTTTTGAGAAAAACGCATTCAATTTTTTTAAGGGAAAAATTGACAAGGAAAGTTTTTCAATTCCGCTTTTAGTCTTCAAGCAGCCTTTTTTCACACACGAACCCTCTCTCCATGACTTCTGTGACTTTTTTCAGTCTTATTCTGGCTTTCTGTCCACATCTTTTTTCGAATTTCGTCCCTACCGTTTTAAGGACTCCCCTCTCCTACCCCCCCTCCCCCCCCCCTCCCGCCCGGCTCCTTCCCTTAAGCAACAATAAGTACTTCCAGTATGTTAAACAATTTGTGGTTGGACATTCACAAACGTATTTCAAACAAGAACGGTCAGAAAATTTCACGTTCAACCCCCTAGAGCCCAGAGAATACACACACCGATGTATGACAGTGGTCCATAGAATTTCCCAATTTGACACAAAACCATTGCCAACAGTTAAAGAATCGTAAAAGATTTTAGGTGCATTGCCTCGGACATTCTGATAAGGAGCAACTGAGTCCAGATTATTCTAATTATGCAAATAGTCTCCCTCTCTGTGTGGGTCTCTCTCTCTCTCTCTCTCTGTTGCGATCTCGCTGTCTCCCTCACGCACCTCTCTCTTTCGTTCTCTCTCTCTTTCTATCTCTGTTTCTATCTCGTTGTCATACTCTCTTTATGTCTCTTTCTTTCATTCTCTCTCTTTTGTCTCTCTCGCTCTCTCACGATGTGCGTTTTGATCTCTGTTTCTCCGTCTTTCTCTGCCTGTTTGCCTCTCTCTGTCTTTCTCTGTCCCTATCAGTCAGTCTGTATCTTTGTTCGCTCTTTCTCTCTTCCCTCCCTACTTCTCTCCCTTCCCCTCCCCCATCCTTTTTTTCTCTCTCTCTCTCTCTATAGTCAAAATCTCCCCCCCCCCCCTTGTGTGATAATATATAGATGAAGAAAACGGCTGGGAAAACACAGACAGTAAAATGAGCCCACCTCTGGCACTGATAGCTGTGAGGGCACATAGCGGTGACAGAAAGAACAGATGGATCGGGTGGTCTGTATCACCCGTTTATCTGATTCAAGATAAAAGACTAGATAGAACACACACCCAAACCCACATATCCATACACGGCTACCCATCCATTGACACACACACACACACACAAAATCGAACAAAAGCCAAACTGACTCACGCACACACACACATACACACCTACCCATTCACCGACACACATACACTCACAAAACGAAACAAAAAGCAAACTGACCCATGCAACCACATCCACACACCTTCCCACTCACAGACACACACACACAAAACGAAACAAAAAACCAAACTGACTCACGCATACAAAATAATAAACAAGACGTGCCGCACGCTGGGCGGGTCATCGAAAGTTCAAACGTGCGAAAGGAACAGAGCAATCGAAAACGATTTTTTTTTTTCTATCTCTGTTTTTTTTTATACTTTTTCTGCCCATCGGTTCAAAGAAAAGTTCAAAGGAAAAGTCCGCCCCTCAAAAGTTTTTGATTTGTTTCTCCATGAAGTGAAGCAGTTTACATGCGTATCTCAGATATCTAACTAGGAAATCGGTTTATGATGTTCTATCTTGGACATCGTTTTGCTTCCATAGCTATTTTAAAGGGCAGCAGCTGTGCTAGAAAAGAAAATAACGAAAATGGAAATGACGATATTTTTATACTTTTTTTTTGTTTGTTTCGTTGCATTTTTTTTTTCATAATTCAAATGATGATTTTTTAACTAGGTGAAGGTGGATCAAGAATTATCCTTAATTGATTCATTCCGACTAGCCGTTTACGGGCACATGAAACTTCATCATGTTCTTCGGTAAATCATAAATTAGTGCTATTAATATTCTGATGATAGAGACTTGTTGTCATCCTTCGATAAATCATATAGAAGTGTTAATATTGTAAAGGTAGAGACTTGTTGTCATCCTTCGGTAAATCATAAATTAGTGCTATTAATATTCTGATGATAGAGACTTGTTATCCTTCGGTAAATCATAAATAAGTGTTAATATTCTAATGATAGAGACTTGTTGTTATCCTTCGGTAAACCATAAATAGGTGCTATTAATATTCTGATGATAGAGACTTGTTGTTATAACAGGCACAGGTATATGGCAGAAAGTGATTTTGTTTTTAAGTTTCAGTCACAGTAGAAATGGACGTGATCGATGTTATATTTTATTGCGGACTATATCAGTTCAAAGCGGGGATCAGTGGGCGAAGAGAGACAAATCCAACGACAGGGAGTTGCAAAGAAACACTGAATAGCTAGAGGAATGGAGGCATATAATGGAACATGTCTGTCCCAGAAGTGGCGCCTGAAGAGAAAGATATACGATACGAGTATGAATACGAATACTTTTTGATCCATAAGGAAATACATTTTGACAAGAGCAAAAAAAAAAAAAAAGTAAGAACAGCAGGTATGATACGAAGTGAAGAAGTTCAGGCTGCACAAGCATAGGTTTTAGATGTTCTTTTTCAGAGTAAATCAGTGTGTTTAATTTCAGCATTGCTCCTACGTTATCCTCAGAAACCAAATATTGGACTGAGTTTTAAATGTTATGAGATTATATTATAACGTCCTCTCACGGCTCATGGCTTTAAGACTCACGGATTCTGCAATCCTGCAGTGCAGACTGTCGGGCACTCCTGAGAACTCGTGTTTTGATCACTTCCCTCCATCTCTGTCGGTTTCTTTAGGCTATTCCACGGTCGTCTTTTTCTCGTTATCTTCTACCATGTTCTGAGGAGTTCTGCCCTTCGCTAAACCGTTAGATCGTGAATCATGGTCGTGACACTGAAGTTTTCTAAAACTTTTCACAGTAGAAACGAATTCTACAATTATAACTAGTTTTCAGCTCATATTTTGTTTTATCGGTTTCTTTTGTGTGTGTGTGTGTGTGTGTGTGTATGTATGTGTGTGTGTGTACGTGTGTGTGTGTGTGTGTGTGTTTGTCAGAAATGCATGACTACTCGATAGCTGTATAAACAACATGGGATATTGAAACAGAAGATATTGATCCAGACAGTAATCAAAACAGTCTATACAGGAAAAAAAAAAACCAAACACACCATAATATATGTGCGCTAATCATTATTGTAATGTTAATAATTATTGTAAGAGATCCTACCTGATAAACAGCTTTAGAATAATGTATATAAGTCTACGTATGATTGTCTACAGTAAATTAATAGCCGGCTCTGTTCCATTTCTGTATTAATAAGTCTTGTCAGAATAGATAGATCTATGTATTAAGATCCTGTTTGGGATACCAGACATGTGACAGACATGGCTATTCTGAAAACTGTATCATTAAAAGACAGGTCTAAACGAGAATCAGGTCAAGTTATCTAAGGGTAAATTACTTCATGAGATGACACATTTAATCCTAGAAGTGTCAATGTGGATATTTGTTCAAGGACTCTTGTATGGTATGGTTATAATTATATGCTATAAATAAATTATAAATTATATAAATCCTCACAAATTGCTTCCCAAATAATATATACCACAACAACAACGTAAACGTTTAATATTGCCATCCAGGAATAGCCTCTCATTTCTTATAGACTTTATTATAGAAATACTGACACTCAACAGTTTTTTTCCTAACACTTCAAGTTAATGGAGTCAACAAACAGGTAGTGTACCAACTTGCATTATGTTCACGTTTGCATTTACCCTCATTTTGAACGTGATATTATTTACAAAGAGTTTCAAAGGGTTAAAGAGAAAATGCAGTTTAGTATTTGTCTGGACTATAACATTCAAGTCATGCTCTTTTGTTTTGTTGGTATTTCTATTCTATGTCGAGGTAGAACGGTAACATATTCCCAAGTCTGTACAAACTTATTTCCATACAAGAAGAGAATCACGGCCTCCGTGGGAGATTCTTTAAATAATAATATAGATCAAACCGATACTACCCAGTGACTCAAGGTGTACACCAAATGTGCGCAACCTCGATGTTTATATTTTGGAGGATTAAACTATTCAAACGTTATTCAAAGAAAATGTGTTTAGTGTTTTCAAAGCATTACTCTACCGAACGTACAATTCGGATCAAAGACTCTCGCGAGTTGACTATTATCCCCTTTTAAGAATAAAGTCAAACACAGAAAGCTTGGGGGGAGGGGGGTGCTTTATGTAAGAAGAAACACAGATCTTGATGGAACAGTGCTGTGTGCCAAATTTCATAACCCACGGCCTTCGTGGGAGATTATTTAAATATAGATCAAACCGAGAATGGGGGGGGGGGGGGGGGGGGGGGGGGGGGGGGGGGGGGGGGGGGGGGGGG
>JBCEWB011023547.1:0-14923 GCA_039654565.1 Peronia peronii | reverse complement strand
TGAATGACGTAGGAAAAAGTATGACGTACTTCTGGCGTCGCGTTTTTCCCGAAGTTTTGCGTTCAACTAGTGTTGTGGAATTTCGTGGTGGAGCGAAACACTCATAAGTGAGCGTTCTATTTTCAGTAGGGGATTTCGAGATCTGTGCTTAGTCGAATATGAACTATTCTGTTCTATCAAGACAATAGCATGTATTTCTGACGATGTTCATGTTTCTCCTGTAGCTTATGATATGGGGACACGACTCTGACATTGGTAATTTGATTTATTTCTGAGAAACTTTGTTTTATTTTATTGACAGACTGTGTAGCATTTGTGTTTCTTTTATCTTCTTTTTAAAAATATCGTCGACTTTCTTCACTTTTTTTTTATTTTTTATTTTTCCACGTCTCGATTGAACAATAACGGCAAATGCTGGAGCATTCCAATATATGCCTTGTCGTTGGTCATTTATAGCCATACCAGATCCGATAAGCCATTGATAGTCACTGGCAGATAATAGGCTGATCCACGCCCCTAGCCTCTCTTTGCTAGGACATTTGCCTGGTTGATGTTCTCTAAATTGTTAAAGGCAACCAGTTGACGTAATGAAATAACTGCCATACCGGACTTACCTCTATCTTTTATTATTATTATTATTATTATTGAAAGTTACATTAACGCACTGGATAAAGAGAGTTAATTCCGCCTTTTGTTATTATCATAATTATTTCTGAATGTGACTTTTACGCACTGGGTGGGGTAGGAAGGCAAATTAACATTCCACGAAACATCCAGCCTAATGCCATTGGTAATACACTGCAGGGAGCGCGGCGTTAACTTAATTGCAGTTGTTACTGATAATAAAAAATACCGGTCGGGTGCACATTCAAGTCAATGTGTTCATGAGGCGAGAACAAAAGTCCCGCCCGCGAGGCGCTGAAAAGTTGTGCTAAACTGACGTATTTGCTCTCTTTCATGAAAAGGATTTGAACATACGATTTGCCACAGTTGAAAACAGACTGTCCTGACGAAATCCACCTGTATGTATACAATAATCTGCACTCAGTTTTGGGTAACACAGCTGATTTGTTATCGCTTCGCCATTATAGCTTTTTCTTGTGTTTATTGACGTCAAAAAAAGGATACATTAACGAAGTATGTGAAAGGTGTCAGATTTTTTTTTTTACTTTTCTTTTGGTGTTGGGGGGAGGGGCAGGGGAGAGTCTGAAACACACACACACACGCATGCAAGCATGAACAACCCCTGGAAAAACAACAACAACAACAACAAAACGAATAAAATATTAAATGAATAAATAAATAAATAAATAAATGAATAAATAGAGAACTTTTGAAATGATGAACGTCATTACTTAGTTACCTCTTACCAAGGTTTACACGCACCCCTTCCTTTTCTCCTCCTCAATCCCCTTCTCTGTCATGTTGCAAAACCTTTTCCCCTCCTTGTGGACATGGGTCAGTGCGGTACAGCACAGAATGTAGGGAATGGACCTGTCACATAGCTAGTTGTCCCCCTTCCACTCCCATACTCTTCCTCTCCCCCCTTTTTCCTCCCACTCTCTTTCCCTCTCTGAGTCTCTCTTTCTGCCTCTTCCTTTCTTTCTGTATTCGATTTTCTCTCTCTGTTCATTTCTCTCTCTCTCTCTCTCTGTCTCACCCTCTGTATTCCCCCGCTCTGTTTTTCTCTGTCCTGTTCTGTCTTTCTCTCTCTCTTTTTGTCCCCAGTCACTATCTCTCTCACTCTTTCTACCCTCCCCCCTCTCTTCCCATCCCCCTCTCTCTACTCTCTCTCTGTCTCTGTCTGTCTGTCTCGCTCTTTTTCTTTCACTCCCAGTGGCGTCACACGTTTACTTCCCAGACCAGTTTGAAAACATTTTTGTTAGGCTCTTAGCAAAGTTTGCGGATTATTTCCATCATAGCAACAATTGAATAGCAGAGTCCAGTGTTTTCTGTATGTTTGTCTGTTTGTTTGTTTGTTTGTTTGTCTGTTTGTTTGTTTGTTTGTTGCCTTAGTTGTTGTGCACCAGATGCACTATTTCACGATCTTTCTTGACGTGTTTGTGGAAAATATTGTCTGTTGCTATGTACTTTATTTCAATTCATTGGTCGTGTTCGGGACAAATATTGTCACTGATATGTTGTTTTGTAGCGTATTTCGTGCCTAGGAGTTCAAGATTTTCAGGGACACTTTCCGTACATTTTGTCTCTGTGACTGGCTAACTTGTTTTTCATTCATTCATTCATTTATCCATTCATTCATCCAGTCGTTTGTTCATTCATTCAATCTTTCATTCATTCGTTCGTTCATTCATTCATGCATTCATTCACTCTCGTTAGCGGTTACCAGATTTTGACTGAGAAATTCAGGATACAGTGTATATGGTTGAATAGATTGTTTTCATAACTACAATCAACATCATCATCACACATATTAATTTACATACGCGGCAGTTTCAGGTGGGATACTTACTTGGTTCGGGCCCTGAGTATCAGTTTACAGTTTTTGTGACCGGCCGACGGTCCACCGTCTTTTTAATGGGTTTTGGTCATGGCTGGACGCACACAGACTGGACATTTTAATCAAACGCTGATATTTTCAAGATTTGTCTTAAATTTAAACAACTATAACTCACCACTTAATTATCGCACAACAGAGGTTGACAAAAGCAGAGCATGTTCTGTATTTTCTCTTTAATCCAATATTAAATTCATATTAAGCGCGTATTTACAAAGCAGCATCATTGTGCATATAAGAAATGTCATAAAAAACACAAATTTTAATCTTTAAAAAAAGTACTGAAAGTTCTTTAAAGCAGACATAAATATAAGAAAAGAACACCCATAAAGAACACTTTCCCCTTTCATGATGTATATAAACTTCATTCAGTTGCAATATAAGAATTTTGAGTTATGAGCTCACCTGTTCACCCAATCTCAACAAACTGGTGCACAGAAAGCAACAGAACTCTGTCAAACAATAAAAACAACAGGTTTCTACTATTTACTGTATAACTGAATTGTACTGTAGCCGGTAAATGATTTATTTCTCAATATCCACACTGTGTAAATCATTAGCTGCTTGCGAGTCTTCACTATTACTCAGTTTCTTCCACCTGGTCAGTGACAAGACTATCATCCGCAGTACATGTTTTTTTGCAGACAGCATTTGTGAGTCTTAAATGTTATATAAGTTTAAATGAAGGCTATAGGTTACACATATAATCTGTTCTACAAATTAATGAAAATATGCTCACACTAGACCATATGACCCATCACAAGTGCGCATTTTCATAGATGTAACTGAAACAAACAAACAAACAAACAAATCTAATCTAGTATTATTTTTCTTTTCTTGACTGGAGCCTCCTGTATAAACGTGTCTGGACCACCTTGTGTGAGGTGTTTTTTCAAGATGCTGAGAAGGCGGTCGGTTGTACGTTTAATACTTTGTGTTTGTTGTTCTAGTTTACCTATAGTTTTATGAAGTTGTTCTCTGCCCTGTTCACTAAAGAGTCCTAAGCTAAATCCATACAGTTTTATCCATGATACACAATGATCCTCCAAAAAGTGCATTTTTGGATAAACCTTTTTCTTTAAAGCTTTCCTCTAGAATCTGCATTACGTTTGTACTGAATTTTCAATTGCCTTGTGAGAATCGGGATCTATTGGTCTACTGTGCGATATGAGTGAGTGAGTGGACAGTGGAGTATCGTCCATTGAGCTAAATGTTGATTGTGCTGTGTGGAAGGGATGCAGATGTAGACATTTTCACAAGATTCTACCTCTGCTTGAGCTCTTCTGTTCACTGGAAATCCACTTTTTATGACATGTCCTGTGTCTGAAACTTGCTAATTTTTTGACTGACAAAACGTAATTATGTATTGTCCTTGTCAATGCTTTTCAGATTACACAGCTCTCGGAGACCCAGGTTAGCTTTAAAAGAGTGTGATAGTATCACTTTAAAGCAGTGTTAGTTTTCAGCGATCTTGTAGTGAGACTACTCTTAGCGACATACTATTGGTCATCTGAGAGTCTCTACAATGTGGTCTGGTCAGGTCTTTAAAAAAAGAAAGCATATTCAAAATTTCGTTTATGTTTTATTTCAGTTTCTAAGTTTGGAACATTGAGGGTTAAAATGTAGTCGGTCTTCTCCGCTCTCTGAGCCATAATGATTCCAGGTAACTCAGCGGTCTTGTGTTCTCTCTCTCACACACACACACATCGATCATCACCTACCTGGACATGGCTAGCGCTAGGAACATTTTGGTTCTCACGAGATCCGAGCCTTCTGGCTTGACAATGATATTTATCTCCTGGTACCAACTACGAGGTTTATTACCTCGGTCTAGACTGCTGGAACGTCGTGTGAATTGAAAGCCAAACTGTCTTAATTGTCACAGTCATTGTTGAAAAAAAAAATGCAATTCGATTCTTTGAAAGCCAAATTGTCTCAAGTGCATTGTCAGTGAAAAAAGAAAAAGTAATTCGACTCTGTCAAAGCCAAATTGTCTTAAGTGCCAAATTCAGGAAAAGTGAATGAAGGCAACGTGAATATTCAAGAATGAAACTGAATTTCACGGGGAAATGTCTGAACTCAGGACAACCGCAATGTTTCAAAACAACGGCAATGCTACATAAGACTATTAGGATTGCAGGGATCGATATGTACTGCGGATGACAATACTCGTTAGGTCTAAACATATTCGATTGAAGTACTCGAAGTCAGTCTCCATGCCACTGATACCGTATTGGCAAATACATAAGTTAACTATCCCCTCCTGCTCCTGCAGTGTCTTTCACGTCTGAATCTAGGCATGTTTGACGAGCATGGCCTACTGCAGTATCTGCTGCTTACTGGGAGATCAATTTTGAATTAGGAAGTTTGCCCGTACAGCGGCGTCTCTGCCTACTCTTCGTCCGACTTTCAACTGCCCAAGAATTTTTTTTTTTTTTTAACGTTGGTAACATACACATCCCTCCGAAATATAGTTGCCGTTGTTGGAGAAGGCTAGACGTTATACTTTCATATCCATAAAGTCAGTTGTTGACTGACTGGCAAAACGTGAAGTTTGAACTCAGCGTTTTCACCGGGAGGCAGATATTCAACCCCTCGGCCACGACGCCCCGGGAACCAAAGTAAAATATTCCTAGAAGGTTTTATATAATATCATAAAATCATAATTAAGACACTTTACCAGTTACAGTATCCATGATTTTCATAGAGTCACACAAATCTGGTGTGTAGTCTGTAATAATTATGAACGTGGAAAAAAAAATGTATAGATAAATTTTTTGACGAAGGTTCAATGTATGTCAAAACCACGCACATTAGCAGTTGTAATTACAAATCCAAATTATTTAGTTTTACCGTATTATGTGTCAATGGAGCTTAGATTTTGGTACAAAGACATAACTGCAAATTTAAGACAGTTTTATGGGTCTATTACTGTGATAAAATTTAACCATCCTTCAGAGAGTCAGCTAGAAACTGTGTCATGACATGGACAAAAGGAATGTCAATCAGCGCATGAGTCACCAACGAAATAAACAATGGAAACCGAAGTGAAAACGAACATCAGGTTCATTGAATCGTTCACCATTTTTTATATTGTTTTGTTCTTGTAAAACAATCCAACTTGATCCACATTCCTTTGAAAATTGTAGTGAAAAATACAAACAAAACAAATCTGTAAATTGGCGTCCACTGACAAATCTTATACCTGCCACTTTTATATAGACCCACTTGCTGTGAACAGAAAAAAAAAAAAGAAATAAAAAATTAACATCATTATTTTCTTTCATTTTCCCCGGGCTATCATACCGAGTTGCAGGGCGCGAAATGTCAGGGGTAATGGGTTACAGGACAGCGAATGTCGTTAAGTTGTTACCTGCCCACGGGATAGGTCGCACATATAATCTGACAGTAGTGGCCGAGTGATAGGTGAAGCGTTCACATTGTCGGGATTCCAACTTCTACTAAGATGTTTTGTCCCCGTTTGAACTTTTGAGGCTGGGGCAGTTTTTGAAATTAAAAAATGTAACCCGAATGTAATTGTAAGAAGGTTGAACTTTTAGAGTAATGGTCCAATGTTTCTGAAATAGTTTACGTTATGGGAATGCCAAGATTTCCCGGTGATCTATGTCTCTATTAAATCTTTCTCGGTCCTGGGTCAGTTTCTGAAATGGAACCATGACAAAAGGCAGTTGTAGGGAAGTTGACTGATCAAAGTGATGGCCGAGTGTCTGGTGGATTACTTCAGTGTCGGAATACCAACGTCTGCTGGTGATATTTTGCTCCTGTCTGACATTCTCCACGGCTCGGAACAAGTTTTGAACTAAACTAAGTTCTGTCAGTGGCACTGACATGTGACAGTTGAGAAGAAGTTGAATCTTGACTTGACCTTTGGTTGCTCTTGAGTTACAGCGCCATTGCCAATGTATGGGGATGGTTTTGTTTGGAACTCTTTATTTCATCTCCCGTATTGAGCAGCATTTAGATTCTGTAATTGTTTAACGCCTTCTGTCAGCACTCGGGACTTGGCGATCAAGTCTAATTTATTCTCTTGTACAACTCGTCCACTCTGATGTTTATGCGTCATCGAGGGAGGATTTGAGGGGGAGAGAGAGAGAGAGAGAGAAATGCTTGTGGGTACTGGGCAGAACGTTTAGGGAACATTAATTGTCTGAGGCAGGAAGAGTGGCTTTCATAACCACGTGACAATGTCATCCAGATTTAGACACAGTGTTGCACTTCAGTAACGATTTTGATAGGCATTGGCAAATGCTGAATTCATTTTCATAATCAATATGGAGTTGTAAGACTACCCTAACTTACGGATACCGTGTCTGGCACATAGAAATCCTCTATCAAATGGCAAGCTGTTCTGTAAGGAATTGAAGCAGCAGCAGCACTGCTCCCGCGACAAATTAATGGCGTGAGGTGCCATTCAAAAGACAGCAGTCAGTGATCTCCCTACTCCCCGTCTTCTGCAGTTGGCACCAGTGTGATGGCAGTCTGACCTGTCTATTCTTTGGTATTGTCAGGTCAGACTTAGCGTGGTCTGTCTCTTCTGTTTGTCTTCCACTATGTCCTGGGGTATGACCTTAGACAGGAAGTCATAGCGTTGACATGGTCCAGCCATGTTAATTAGCAGGACTTTACGACAGCCAGAAGATACTCTTCAATTGACACATAGTGACAGGCTTATCTTGTGACAGTCTAGCAGCTGTTGTGATATCCAAAATACGTGCAAGGTATAGGTGGCCAGCCAGCTTATTGCTACCGATCTGCATATTCTGGTTTGGGACTGAAGAAAGCTTAATTTTACCAAGATCATAATAAACGATCTTCATACTCTACTTCGGGATTTAAAGAATCTTTTACCCGGTTACTGCGAAATCCAGGTGAAGGCGGAGTCCTCCAGTTTAATACCCATGTACGGGGTCAAGTGAAGGTTAAAAGCTGGACATGGAGTTCGGCTGGCATATAGAAGGTGATGTCATTTCGACCCTTCGGATGATGATGGCAGTTCAGCCACTTTATTGTTTCATCACCATCTTTGTTCTCTTGGCAAATATTGTCGGGATGCCGTCCAAGAAGTGGCACTCGTGTAAAAATCCCAATTCGGACTGTGAATTAAAAGGTCATTTGTCCACTTAACTCGAAATTGATCTCGGAAGTTCCACTGGGTATTTGCTTGTCGAATTGCTTGGTGTTTTGCCGAGGCTGTGTGACATGGGTTACCCAATAGCCCATTAGCTCTGAACTCTGAGGGTCTGGACAAACTGCTGGCTGGCATTGCTTTTCCGAAGACATTGATGTAGAGAACTGGAAAGTCACTGCATTTGGCTGGAGTGTTATCGTAACTCGATGTCGGCATCATGTCAAATTGCACCAGTCTGAACCAAATTCGGTCTATTTTAACTGCTTTAAGGCAGCCACTCCATTCTGGACGTAAAGCAGTTAAAATCGGCCTATCTTGGTCTATATTGGTGCAATCTGACATGATGTGCACAAAGAAATAATAGATAAATTTATACTTTGGGTTGATATAGATCTATATTGATGACCATGCGACTCCACTGCATGAGCTTTGGATGGGAATTCCCGGCAATGTGCTCCGAATGAGTCTGATCAGCATTTGACATGTGTAGAATTAATCTTTCAAACTAGATCCTTGAGCACAGATGCGACATGTTTTAAACTGTAAGATAATACAACTCCGGGTTCCACCTGAAGTGGTTATAGGGTCATTTGAATTACATCTCCAGGTATAGTAAGACTGAAACACAAAAGCCTTCTGTTCAGCTGAGTGCTTGGGTCACTAAATGACAGTGGACGGGTCAGTGGCAGACTCTGCTCTCACGTACTTTGGTAAAACCTCTTTTCCCAGGATTCTTCCATTTCAAGAAAGTTGAGATTCAGTTTTGGCGTTCTCTCTTGTAACACATAGAGAACAAATAAAATTTAGTTTTTCCAGAAAATGAAGCTGCAATGCTTTACACTTGTCTTTGGTGAACACTCACAAGTAAGACAAGCTGAGATAGGATGAATTTGTATTTGTTCCAAAAAGGAAATGTCATTCATAGTTGATGAAACACAGTATGCGTTCAAGATGCATTCACACACATACGCGTATAGACAAAAATATCGGGAATAGCATCAGAACAAGACCGACTCAAGAAAATATTGTCTCGGCCTGATATGCGTAGGTTGCAGAAATGGATTTATTTCCATCGGTTCTTACATGCAACAAACGCCCACTGCGTTCGGAGTGTTTCAGTTGATTATGGAGTGAATTCAATGAGTCATCTGTACTAAGTTTTGATATACAAATCTCCTGGTAAAGGGCGTTGATGTTCTCACTGGAAATAATTAAAACTGTAGTAAAGCTTTTATGAAAGTATGTCTGTCCAGTCCATTGACGAACGGTCCTGTCCTGCTAGTCTCTGGGATTGTCACTTGTTTATCCCCATAAGTTCACTGCTTAAGGTCAACCAGACACTCAAAGTGCCGGCGCGCATGAATAACTTTACGGTCGGCCGCGCGATGGCATGACCAAAACAGCCCGCCGAGCACTTTTCACGGACGTTGTTTCGCACTATAGAGAGATGACTTTGTTCCAGCTGTGCGTGTTTTTATCATAGGCAGTAAGTGATGTATGGAGGGGGATTCAACTGTAATATGAATAAATGTAATTTTGGGTTTGCAGAGTCGGTCAGACATCGTTCATCCTGCGCGTATTTTGATAGTGGGTAGTAACTTGGTGTGTCGACAGTGATGAACTTAAAAGTCAAGAGCATGAATTCTTAGATATAAAGAGTTAGTAATTGTTCGTCCTATGTGTAGTTTGATAATGGATAGTGATGTACTGTGGGAATAGTGATAAACTTATGAGTATGAACGCTCTGTCTTGAGGAGTAGTAATTGTTGGTCTTGTGCGTTATTTTGATAGTGGGCAAGAACTTAGTGAACAGTGATCGATAAATTGAGTGTATGAATTCTTAGATTTCAGGGTTAGTAGATTGTGCGTCTTATGCGTGCTTTGAGAACGGTTAGTAAGCTGTTGGCGACGGCGATAAAATTATCGAACAAAAAGTCTTGCATTTGAAAAGTTCTTGTTGATGTTATGCGTGTTTTTGTGGATACGGAGTAAGTCTTGGTATGAACTGTAATGAAACTATGGTCTAGTTTTGTCTTTGAGGATGTAAGGTAAGTTGTTGTTCACATTGTGCGTTTTCAGTCATAGTTAGTCATTATTATGTGGACAGTGCTATCATTATAATTATAAATGGTGGTGGATTTGAGGAATTTGTGGGATATTATGCATATTACGTGAGATTTGATAATTGCCAGTCAGTTATCGTGTGATAAATGATACAGTTTTAGTACAGTCCTGGTTGTAATGAATTGGTTTTTGTTTCTGTTGTGCATTTTTTGTTTGTTTGTTTTTCTGTCTTAATTATGTAATACGTTTTTGTGAAGAAAATGTTAGGACTGCGGTATCAGATTATTAGTCTTGGGCATGAGGAGACAGTGAAAAAGTTTCATCCAGGAGTTATGACACAGAGGTTGAACAGGAAACAAAGATTTTAGTTCATCACCTAATTGTTAGGCTCCAGCCTAGTTAGTGGAATTATCTAGATCTATGTGTTTACCTTTTCGTTAGTTTGTTTGTGATTACCTGCTTTTTCGTTGCCTTTGTCAGTTTTGTTGTAATTATTTTCTATTTGCCGTCTTTGTTAATTTCTTTATAAATTGTCTGCCCATTTGTTGATTTTGGTGCTAAAGTTGACTTGGTGGTGAAGGGGCTCAGTTCATTCGCCTGCTGAAATGACCGCTTGTCAAACAATTAAACGTTGAAACTTGATATGATGTAAAACTTGCCGTCATGTGTAACGCTGTCTCCTGACATTAATGATGTCGAGAAACCATAGTGTAACCATACAGTGAAGTGCCCTTTGGTATGGCTGATATAGCTATGATTATTACATAGTGTTAAAGCCGTAAATTGCACAGTAATGACTCATTTCGTTGTGTCAGTAAGTCCCAGAACAGCATGTTTTACGATGTAAACAGAAAGGCCGAATATCTCTGTCACAGAGATTAAACAAAGGAAGCGATGTCTACCACTCTGTGAACACCGACAGACTCAGAGCAAGTACAAACACTTAATATCTATGAAGCTTGAATAGCCTGAGTGCATTCGGTAGGTCTTGACAGGTCATTCAGGCAGAAGATTCACTAGTTCTTACTGCGTGCCCGAGGTCCCTTCCGCTGACTTGTCTCCACTCCAATGTTTATACCAGGGGTAATAAAGTGCAAACATTCTTGTGTCGATAGATTCACTGAGAATGTGGGCTGATTTTGATTGTTCTCCTGTTTTGAGGTGCAAGGAGAGACAGGTAACACAAGAGATGGGAAGATAACATCTGAGAGTGGACGGACTTAAATCTCAGTGATGGCCTGAGACTGGCTGAAAACTGTGAGAGGTGGAGGAAGCTGGTTAGGAGATCTTGAGTGGCGTCCGGGAGGTCGACAGGGCGACGTAAAGAATTATAGTAAACAGTTGGTCATGATTCTGTGTTGTTGGTATCTCTCAGTCTCCGAAAGACCATGGTCCGCGCTCTGCAGAGTTTTTGCCTCTAGTCTTTCTCCCTTGTCTGTTTGCCTCAGTCTAGACCTGGAAAACGCCTTGTCGCACAGCCTTTCTCCAGAACAGGCCTTCATAGCTCAATAGTTTCCCAACTACATTTACTGAGGTCTGACTCCAAGGGCTTTAGATCCCTTTTGCAGATATTTTTTTTTAAAAACTGAAGCTGTGATCTGCCCGCGAGGGGTGTTTCCTACACAGGAGGAGGAATCCGTGTAATGCATGTTTTTCTTACAGTGGAACAGGGCCCCTCCTTTGGAGATTTTTAAAATTATAGCCCTGCGATTTAAGGTGTATGGCAAAATGTCCTATCATAACGTTGATAAACCACTCTTATCTGAAACGGAATGCAGTCCTTGTTTTAATCCTCTGTGATATGAAAACATTCACAACAGGACAAGAGGAGAAATTATGTGGCTAGTATTTATCCAACTCGTGGGAGCGTGACAACCTTGTGAAGCCACGTTTATCCCCCTCCCCTCCCTCTCTCTCTCCCCCGGCGTACATAATCACCACTGGCTTTGCTATCCTGTACATCCAGGAAATGCTGTCATTGCGCGCTGACAGGTGGGCTCTGCCAGTATTAATTATTTGAAAAGAGAAATTTGAAAGCAATTTATTTTTCACCCCATGGAGCCAACGCTCGAACTCACTTACCTGGAACGAAATCGAAAGCATCACCCTGCAGTCTCAATTATGCAAAGCCAGTTTAACCCCTTAGGTCCCAGGCAGCCGATAGAGCATTGGAAACTGTACAGTCATAACGTTAGGGCAGTATGGTAGTGAAAAAGTTCAATAACTTTTCCTTGGGATCTTTCTACTGATTGCAGAATGGTTCATATAATTATGTCTGTAGCTAAATAACGATAGTAACAACAACAATATCAACAACAACAATACCACCAAAATTAATGATGAATCACACAACGCTACCATCCACTATTCTTGATGCCCTATAACATTTTACTTTGACAGGTTTACAGCTATCTCCGAAAATACCACTGATTTCCCAAAGTTTCAGTTTTGTAAGCATTAGAGCATGTTGTACTGTGTGATCAGACGCCACTCTGTGCTAGAGGGAGTTTAATACCTCCAGCCAGATAAACCTTTCATCTGTGGCAGTAACCGCAAACATACGGTCCTGTATTCCCCTGTTGAAAGGAAAAGACTTATCCCCTGTGACTGATCTAACATTTCCTGTGGGGTTTTGATCGCTTCCAGGTATTAAGTGACTCTTGAAGTCCGAGTGTCATCGATTAGGCTCAAACAGCGCGACTTTAGTGTGTAATATCGCTGAATGTTTAGGGGGCTGGTGTTAATGTAAAAGGGCATTCTGTGTGGCGCTGTCGTAGCGATCTGTCCCTAAAGTCGCCGTTGTTGCCTGCCACTCACATTTCTTCATGCGTAAGAGACGGTTGTCAGTTGGGTAGTGTCAGTTAAGACAGGTGGATTTATATTTTGAATGCAGTCTTGGCTGCTAATGGCTTTGGATTTGCTTTTGACGTCCAACTTGGCTGTACGGAGACAGTGAGGATTTGGGCTCAGATTCGTCTACCTGAGGCCTAACAACTGCTTAGTTGTGTGTTGTAGTTGACTTTATTGTGCTATAGGTGTGTTATATTCAACATGATTGTGCATATAAATATTCGAAAAAAAAGAAAGCATATCAGTTTGTTCTCCAAAAAATTATCTGCTTGTGATACAAAGAAAACATCTCCATGTGCCTCCTTGGGAAGAGTTACGTTTTTGTTTGTTTGTTTGTTTGTTTCCGTGTTTGTGTATGTGTGTGTATGTATGTGTGTGTGTGTGTGTGTGTGTTTTATACTGACATGCATTATTATATCCACAGCCATATAAACGTGTGTGTAACTTCAGTTGGATTAGGGCCAGAAAGGCGATGAATTCGTAGGCTGAGAGAATGAATACGTGGCTCGGTAGGTGGGGAGGTCCGTACATAGCTAGATTGTCAAGGAGTACTGGAGGAGGTTGTATGATCTGAGAATGGAATCGCGGACAAGGTGTGTAAATGTGTTTGATTTGAGCTTACCATTGGCATCTCTTTTACAAATAAAAAAATCTAATAGCTCTTTGCGGGATGGGTATATAAATTATTTATTTATTTATTATTTGTTTATTTTGGCCAATGAGCTTGATATGTTAGATTAGGTAACGATTGCTATAACATTTGGTGAATAGAAAATGTAATCACAAAATTAACGGGTGATTAACAGAGAAATACACAGACAGATGGAGTTTAACTATTAAGTGTTGAAATTATGAAATACTAACCTTTGAACTTTCGGTTCTGTGATACGTGTGTCTCGTTCATATGGCTGGTGCATTTCATTCAAAGATAAACTCTGAGGAATTTACCGTGACAGGGAGTGGTGTATGTAAGGATCATGAGAGTAAACATGCTTGAAGTCAAACAGTGATAAATTACGCCTACCTTGAGAGGCTTTGGTGACTCAAATGAAAGACTGGATACCAGCCACCCCCATTGAATGAGCTCCCACACGTCTCCGATACCTTATATTTGAACTGAAAACCTTTGCCTGACACTGGGCATGAATATATAAAATCAATATTATAGCCCTTTCCGGACTTGGTAGCAGTCAGGGTGATCGCTCCTGCACAGTATCTGGAGAGATTTTCTGAAACTTGAATCTGTGAGAAAGTTGTACAAGTGAACAGTGTCCTTTTTTTTTTTTTTTTGGTAAAATTGTTGTGCCTTTAGCGCTAATCAAATATCTGGTTTCTGTTGTTGTTTTTTTTTCTTTTTTCCACATTAATACGCCCAGATGACTTCAAATAGGCCTGATTTGTTTTAGTTTTCAGAGGCTAGAGTAAGTAGTTAGCTATATTTGCGGGAAAAAAAAAAGACTTCAAAATAAAATCGAAAAGAAATCTGTTCATTCCTTCACCGGGAGCGTTTTCAGTTTTGACGCTTCAGTGCAACTAGTGGTACTTATTCTCCTGTGCATGGGTGATATTGTGAAATTATAGTTACGAAATTATTACTGTTAAGTTTTGTGATGATCTCTTTAACTAACATAATGCCGTCTGCACACACACGTGATCTATGATGAAAGATATTCCTTTCAGACAGAGCGAGTCTAGTAGCAGTTCATCCTGTTTCCTGTTTCTATCAAAAGATAAAGGCTATGTCTCAGTGCTATAAGCTATTCAGTCTTCTCCTATAGTCTTGGAACATGGACATTTGAATGGTGATTGTTTCATTCTGTTTCTAACTTCGATATGGTGGTTTGTGTCGGATCTTTCAGCCTTTGTGCTTCTGTTTATGACAGCGAGGTTTGCTGATTTCTGCTTACTTTCAATGTGTTCGTTAACTTTAAGTTTTGTTGATTGTTCAAGTCAAGAGTGTAATTCGTATTCCTGAATTGTCTGTATAGGTACAGGCCATGAAATTAGAACTTGTTTTGTGACGTTCCGTAGCTTTGAATTACAGAAATAACAGTACGTGTAATTGTGTCACGTTGGATTTATTTTAAGTGTCGGCATTAATTAAGTTGTTCTTGATTGTGCGATATGTGAATTGGTCATTTTAAAAGACCACGTTATCACAGGAGTTTCCTGCAGAATCAAGGCATTAGTTCCTTAGTGATTAGTCTTTAGGGGTATACAAAGGAAGAAGTCTATGTGAGATCAAAAATGTGGGGACGCAGCGGCTCTGTGGTTTGGCGTCTGCTCACGGAGAAAACGGGCCGGGATCGACTCACGGGTCCTGCATCGGGGGATGGAAGGAC
>JBCEWB011023436.1:0-14924 GCA_039654565.1 Peronia peronii | reverse complement strand
ATCTGGGCCTGCATTGTGTCACTCTGAAGCCAAGGAGGAGTCTCTATAGTCAAAACAAACACCCTGAGGTTTAAGCAATGGCGACGGAGATGCAGATTGACAAGCCGGCAAGGCGCGCCGCAGGGCGTTGCAGCCCTGAGGGTGGGTCGCAGTTCTAGAGTTAACTTATTTTGTTGTACATTCTGTTGTCTACTTGTGTATAAGATGTTTTCATGGATTGCACTGTCCAGTGGTTAGCAAAAGCAACATTTTATTTATCATCCTGTGACGTTGAGTGACTCATTAGAAAGAAAGGGTGCCAGGTCATCCTTAGTGTCACCACGGTTCAACTTACAGAATACAGGATAAGAGCCGGTGACATAAGAACAGGATTTTCCTCATTTGTCATCACAGACAACATTAGCCAGGTCTAGATTTACTCCCAGTGTATGGACATGTGGTTTGTCACATCTGAGTTCAACTCTTATTTTATAACAGAACATGGCTGAGATAGCCCCAGTGAACGGGGCTGAAAGACCTAATAAAACTTGATCTTATAACAGAACATGACTTTTTGCCTGATATAGTTTTTGATGGAGATCTAAAATGCATTGAAAGAACATCAACTCTGCTTGCTTTATGTCAGTGACTCAATGGTGCCCTGGCTTCCAGGATAGGGATACTTGATGTCTAGCACTCTCAGATAGGGCGAATATATTTGGGAGGCTATGTGCATATGTTATATGTGTGAGAAAAACGTGGTATGAAGAGTACATGGAGATGACATTGGCCAGACAAAACTTCCCAAATTCCAAATTTCTACCCGCAAAAATTCTTCTCACCAAAAAACAGGTCATATACTTAAAGCTGACATAATCCTACTTTCTTCAGACCGAGAGGCCACATAGGACTATATAGTAAAAAAAAAAAGATCAATTTAGGAATGTATGCCTTGTGCAGTAAAAGATGGCAATTCTTGAGAAACCCATCCGACTTGTTATGGCAGTGATATTCGAAAAGATCAGGTGTATGTGTCAGACACTGATCTTGTTGAGATAAAATGTCATCCTCATATCCATATATATCCATATCATATTTGTATATTCAAAAGATCATGTATCTTTGGTGAAGGACATGCCATCATTATTTGTTTCCTAGGTGATGTCTTCCTTAGTACATGTAGTTGTCATTAATATGTACATCAAATAAAGGTTTGTGAAAGAAGTTGATTATTGCTATGCTGTAAGTAGCAGTTCTAGCTAAATGCATTACAGAAATTTATTTCTGCCATCAGAAATATACTTACTTTTAAACTGCACTGCTCTATTTTAAAATTGTCTAGTTCAGATGCTACATGCCATATGATAATGTTGTATAAATTGAGAGTTTGTGTTTGTGTGTGTGTGTGTTTGAATGTGTGCATCATGTCTCATTGTGTTCTTGTTGGAGTTAAATCATTAGTGCAAATGAAATTTTTATTAGGTACAACAAGCAAACATTTCTCCTGTCTTTTCTCTGTGTTGGGTTTGTCACATACCGGTGCAGATTGTGACTGAGATCCCTCATCTGGACTGTCATGTCGTACCATCATGTTGTCATCACTCAGTGCTAACAGTATAAGTCAAACTTATCCTAAAGTGCAACTGTTGTTGTATGGCATTTCATAACATGAGAGCTGTCAGATAATGACATCTAAAAAAAAATGTGCCAATGGAACTATGTACAGTATTAATTCAACAGAATCATAATGGCATAACTCATAAAATGACTTGTTCTATAAACAGTTTGTTCCTATTCTTTATTAAAACAGAGACAAGCTCTTTTTCATTGCGCTTTTCATTTGTGGACAGATTTAACTGGGATTTGCTGCAAGAATCCTTTGAAAGCTGGAGTTGTGACATGTAGACGTGAGTCTTACAAAACTTTATGCATGTAGTTATGGTGTCATTATTTTTTTATAAAAATTACAGTTTTCTCATTGTCTCGAAAAATTACACATTCGTCATTTCATTCACAATTTTACTCAACTATGCATGATGGGAAGAAAACAAAGTTGGTCAGCATTCAAAACATATTCGTTAGATTGCTGCATCCGCACCTAACTTTGTAAAACTTACATATCTTTGCTCCTCTAACACTAGCAGGACAGTACCAGGGATATCCCACGTTATCTTTAGAAATTGAAAAATAAAAGAAAGAAATGGCTAAATGAAATCAAATCAAATACCTGAACAAAGAGAAACAAGACAATATAGCAAACACTTTTTTCCTGAGTAACAGTAACTACATGTACTTGTAAATCACCCAGAACAACAGCAAAAATGCCCGTGCTTGCCATACATTTCGAGCGGCATGGCAATGTCGGGGTGTCCCAATCTGAGATAACCACCTGCAGGAGGCTGAACGGTTTAGCATACCGTACCGAGTGTCCCAAGATTATTTTGTTAGAATCCCTTGAGTTTTCTACTCGGGTACTGCATCTAGTAAAAGTACATGTACCGTATCTCAAAAGTGCTGAGAATCATTTATGCCATTACCACAGAGCGGAGACAATATATTTTTCTCTGGTTATTACTTACCTACCTGCATCACTTATATAGAACATGTCACACACATACTCATGTACATGTAGATGTTTTGTGTTGATGATTAATGCATGCATATCACACCTAGAGCCGAAAGGTGCCCTCCTTTTACAAGCCACAATAGAAAACCAATGGATTTTGACTTTGAAGACCAAAGAATATGCCTTTTGTTTCTTAATGCTGATAAAAATTAGGAGAGATAAATTTAATGAGGTGGACTGTGCTGAAATGTTGCTATTTAAAAAAGTGCTAAAAAATTTTGTCTATCATAGAAGAAGCCATTGATGGACAGGTCCTAGTTGTGGATGCATAATGTGGAAGGAAGGTAGGCAGAAGGTCACAATCTAGATGACAGTTCTCTTGGGGAAACTTTCCTTGGGACCCTAACCCTTACCCTAACCCCAAGGAAAGTGTTTAGTGTTGGAGAAGGGATTGATACTGTCTGTGTGTGGGAGAGATTGTAGTGTGTAGCCAACTCATACATGCTGGCAGAGTTTTCTGAGATATGAGAGGCCAGTCCTTGTCAATCATCACCAGTGTATGGTCAAGTACTGATTGTGCACATTTCAGAAATTGCACACAGTACATTTTACTGAGTTAATAGAGACACCTTCTTGCCCTCTATATTACTAGCACGCCCAATCTTTAGATGCATCTTTTTTGCCCCAAGCTGTTTGAGCATGAGGAGACGGTAGTGGCCTGTCCAAATTCTGTAGCTTTCGTAGACTGTTTTGTCTCACTAGCGCTACCGTTACTTCTCCAGCTCCTGTCTTGCTAGACAGCTGATGATAATTCTGGAAGGTGTCTCTTGACTGGTCACGTTGTGGTCATTAGTGAATCACTCAGCAGATGTCAGACTTTCTACTTAAATAAGAAAGACAGTCAGTTGTCAGACTGTTTTAGTAGGGTCACGTTTGCATTTACATTTATGTGGTTGTGCATATGTGCGTGCATATGTGTGTTTTATCTTCTACGGTAGAGATACTACAAGTTTTTCACCTTACTGCAAAGCAAGGATGTGATGTGTAGAATTTGAGAGTGAAACATTTCCTCCTTTTTCATGTTCTGTTTGACAACCTTGTTAATTGCATTAATTGTACTGAATCCACTTTTTCATGCATTTATGATATATGTGTTGTTATAGCCAGATTCATTATATAAATTGTTTGTATTGTCATTTCTGATAATATGGTGAAATGGAAACCGATTTTTTACCAAAATGCATGAAACTATTGAAACTGTGATGGGCATGATAAATACCTTTTTTTTTAAACAATTTTAATTGTACACCGTTGTTATTTTTATTGTTTTCAATTCACTCTGTGGTTTCAGAATTACTCTTGTTTCTCAGAGTAGATGCTAAGCTGTGGACAAGTATGAACAATGCAGAAATTATTTTTTTTTGTTTATCATGAATTGATTTTTCTGAACTTTCCACACACAACTGAGATAGCAGACATCTGTTCTCTTCATCTGCACAGAAAAACACTGACCTCCTTATCTAATCAAGGATTCTCTTGACTACAGTAGTGTTGACTGAAAGAATGCCCTGATTCTGAACTGAATCTCTGTTCATTATTGGACCTTTCTTACTTAGCTAGCTCTCCGGCGCCACAAGATCGTTGAAGTTACCTCACCTAACTATACTTTCGGTTTCTCAAAAAGTCTCAACCTACTTTAAAAATCTGGTCCGGGGTCTGCTTCATGGTGAAAACAACTCACGTTGGTGAGGTTGTGGCCGGGATCGACTCGCGTGTCCTCCCATTGGCGGATGGAAGGACACGACGATCGAAAAAACTCATTTTTTTCAGTGACTCGATCTCTGGGTAGGAAAGCCTGACGTCTAGCCTTCTCGGATAAAGGCGAATATATTTCAGAGGTCCCGTGTGTACGTTACGCACGTTAAAGAATCCTTGGCAGTTGAAAATCGATGAAGAGTAGACATAGTGCCACTATCCGGGTAAAATTTCCTAATTCCAAATTTCTAGCCACAAAAATATTCACCAAAAAAAACAGGCAGCCACTTAGAGTCGAGATAATCATACGTTCTTAGGATTGAAATGTGTAAGGAAAACAAAATCACAAAAATCTGGTCTATCATCAGGAGATAATCACCCCCACGAGCCTGAAAAGCTGAAAGACCGTAACCGTACTACCTGATTTTCACCTTTCACAGTTTCTTGACTTTTTCCTTTTATTTACATGAAAGGAGCGCTATTGCGGATCCAGGACACTTTTCCGCGTTGGTAGAGCATAGCGAAATGTAGCAATTTACCAAGTTTACATCATTTTCGTAAATTGAAAGTGTATGGTAGAAAAGTACAATTATCTAAGGTCCTGAATAACGTGCCACGACGGAACGTTTATTTAATTTTAACTCTTTTGATGAGACCATCTTTTGTGTGCGCAAAGCGAGAATTAGAATTATATTCTCACAAAGCGGCTTGTGGATAGCTCTATCACATTTTCAGGAGCTGGCGTGTAGTTGATAAGCCCCTGGTATGAATGTAACTTATTGTAACGATTACTTTTCAAATTTAGTTTGGTGTCACCTAGAAGTGTGATATATGAAATGATACGTCCTTCCGTGACGTAGGTGACGACAACATCAAAGTTGATGGATATCCTTACTTTAATCTGATCTGTGCAGTAATTTAGCTTTGATGTCTAAACCAAACATCTCTGTACACCATGTACTTTGTAATTAACTTTTTACTACAGGGATAATATTGGTCTACTGTTTTAAAACTGTAATTTGAACTCTGCAGTAACTTAACCTTAAACATCTTTGTACACCATACGTTAAGATAAGATAAAATTTATTGTTCTTAGAAAGGAAATTCCGTTCACATTTTATATTTTGATGAAGTACAATGTATAGAATTACGCAAGACACTTTTACATTACGGGTAGAGAAAAAATATCACTTGCAGAATTAGAACAAGGCAGAGTCAATAACATTGCCATAGCTTGATAAGCGTACCGCTGATGGCAGACATGAATTTCTGTAACGCTCACAGATTGATTGTGAAGTGGGGGCATGGAATCTTCCCGAATTATGGTAAGCTTTGATTCACAGGCTTGCTGGTAACTTTTTGATCACAAAAATAGGCCTAATATTGTTCTATTCTTGTAAACTTTAATTTGAAATGTGAACTGACTTAGCCTTGATGTGCAAACATCTTTGTACACCATGTATTCTTTAATTAACCTTTTTTTTTTTTTAGCCTCAGAGGTAGGCCTAAATTTGTTATGTATTTTTATCTTTAATTTCACAAACTTAGTCTTGATGTACAAACATCTCTGTACATATTACATACCCGTGATCATGTAAGCTGTGACGAACTTTTTTCTTATTAGCGAAATAATATTGTTCTACTTACATGTAATTTGAACTGTGCACTCTGTCATAGTGAACGCACATCTCTGTACACCATGTGCTCTGTAACTATAGCTTTTCTACTTGAGAGGTAACATTATTTTACTTTTTTTAAAATCACATATGACCACTGATAGCTGAAAACAGAAATGTGGTCGACGAATTTATTATTAAGATAAATCCACTTAAGAAAACGGCTATTTCTCGGTGAGTGGAAAACTGCACGCCATTATCTCAGCTACCACTCAAAACAAACAGAGATAAATTTCGCTTTTATAAACAGACAATGTGGTAATAATTATATCTCTGGATCCCCTAACTGTCGAGGGGCTAATGAAAATCAAAGACTCGCCTGTCGATGAAAAGCTTACTTTCGATTGGAATTTCCTTCAACAGCTTCTTCATCTAGATGTGCAGTAGCATCTCCCACAGCCGATTTGGGTATGTGTGAGTGGGGGGAGCTGTTGGGACACTACTGATGACATCTAGATAACCTTCCTCCATCTGTCCCCGTTTTGTATTTACACAAAAACCCGGTCCATTATTTGATGTTTATTGTTACCTTCCCATCATGTTCATTTTATACTGTTTTCTTCGTCTTCTACCTCACGGTACAGTGCCTTGCATAATCGACTTTACAAAACTTGCCGATCTTGTCACATAACGGTACATGAGTTTCCACCGTTTTACTATGAACAGTACACATTGTAATAATGTGGCATTTTTAAAACATGCAATATCACTTTATAGCATAACCTGTCATTTCTTGCACACAAAGTTTAATGCCTTTAAAGAAATCCTGAAATTTCACCAATTTTTACTGACACCTTCAGTGTTAAGTTTATATTAAGAGGATTTTGTGTACTATTATTTTTTACCCATGTAGAAACTAATAATAGCGGTTGTCCCGTACAAGTAGGCTAGTGGGACACTCTAGATAAGGGATAAGTGCTAAGTTTATATTACGAGGACGTTTGTGTACTGGTGACAGCAGATCTTTATCTCTTTATTTGGCATAATATTGGACAAATATGGAAACGAATTACATTGTACAGGATCCGGCAAGCACATGGGCAACTTTTACAAGTACATGTACTTACACAACATGTAGGTCTAGTGCACATTTTTTAGGCCACAATAGATCAGGGACACCCCAGTCGAACACCTTGATGAGTTATTTCATTTTAAAATTTACGCTGACGGCCCTGTAATGCTAGCGCAATAGCATAGATTCGTGTCTTCCAGATGTGACACCAGAGGTGTCAGTCCTTCAGGTGAAAAAAGTGGAAAAATGTTTGTCTACTTCACGTATTAAACTGTCCTTTTCTTGTTACTAGGCAGCCACATGAGCCTCCGTTCAATCCGACCGCACATTACTAGTATTGTTTTGTTTTACCAATATTACGTTCAGTATGCTGTCCGCAGGTGGCTGAAAGTGAAAGGTGTTTGTTTGTTTGTGTTGGGGTTCAACGACATATCAGCACGATTACGGCTATATTATGTCAAACACGGTTAGATAAGTTTTACACATCAAGAAGAAGAGAGAAAAGAAAGCAGGACAGAAGACTGTAGCAAGGAGAAGAAGAGATGTCTCCCGTGGAACGTCGAGGATGGCATTCCATGGGAGACATCCCACCGATGACGGGCTTACACTACCTGCAGATGGGAGTAGAGAATCTACTTATAAACCCCAGGCCCCCGCGGGGGAGTGAAAGGTGTAACGAGAATGTACCGTGTCGAAATAGCATCCGTATCCCTATTGTAAAGAATTCCCGGCCACTGTGAAAAACCCAGCGAGAAACTTTCATTGCCATAGCCATATTTCATACCCTGACGGCTTAGCTTAGGCTAAAGTAAAACAGTTCTACAGGGTCCGGGAGAATCAACGAGAAGGCACGACAGAAGAAGAAATAGGTGGACAATATCAAAAAGTGGACACAAGCCAGCTTTGCCACGACCCAAACCAAATCCAGACCAGAGATCGACAGAGATGAAGAGAGTTCTTCAGTAGTGGCCTGTCGACACGCAAGGTTATAGGACCCGTGAACAATCGAAATAAGCTTACATCTTTGTGTGTGGAGAAGAGAAACTCTTGTCTGCAGTAATGTACAATTACTGTACCCAGTTGGATGGGCACGTGCGTGCTGCGTATGTGTGTGTGTGTGTGTGCGTGCGTGCGTGCCTGCGCGTGTGTGTTCCCTCTCATCAATCTCAAACTTTCATGTTTCCACAGCATTCACAATCCACACGTTCAAAATTTCAATTGTTGAAATAGTAGAGATAGGGCGACAAACACACAGAGACAAATACTAGTCTACTAGATAGACAGATAGATAGATAGACAGAGAGAGAGAGAGAGAAACAGATGGATAGACAGTGATATCTGTTTAAAGAAAGCACTCAACGCATGACGTTTTAAGTCTCATTTCTAAGACTTTATTGTTCTGTACATCTAATGTGGCTTTAAAAAAATATAACACATAAAAGATAAACATATCATCTCTAAAACAAACAAGTCCTAAACACGGCACACCTGAAAAGATAGACTGATCTATACCAACATTATGGTATATTGCTATCCACATGAAAGATATGTGTAGTAATATCACGGCCTGAGGTTTGTGGCTGCTAGTTTGATCACAGACCACTTCAGGAGTGAAAATGCAAAAGGTACTATAAACTAAGTCAGTGCTTCCCAAACTTCTCGGACTGCGCCCACTTGACCCGTAGACGACTTTCACACCGCCCCCAATCAAGAGTATTCATTTCACATTTCTCTTGGGTAGTCGTAAATGGCACGCCTTCGAGTTCTAAATTTAATCATCTAATTTTAGTAAAGTTGATAGAAATTGCTAACCGCTCCATCATTGATCCTATGTGACTTAGAGAGCAGCAATGTGTGGCAAGCGAGCAGATTATGCTTCACGAATTCCTAATTCCAATGACATTGTCCCTCCTTCTGGCCACTTTCCAACCATTCACTGTCCCCTTAACCTTTTAGTGCTCCTGGTGTTTGTATGACTTTCAAACTCCGGGTGGGGGGGTGGTGGTGGAGAGGGTTCTCGTGCATCCCCTTAGAAGCTCTCATCGCCCTTCAGGAAGCGGTGCCGCCCACTTTGGGAACCGCTGAACTAAGTGAGCGGATTCAAAGTTTGAGAAAACTGAAGTACAGGTACATGTATTTGATTATACGATGTTCTCGATATTTTGCTATGGACGAAACCATTTGGACCTATTTTTTTTGTGTGTGTGTTTTAGTTTTCTTTTTGCTGAACAATGAACGAGCACACAGCACAAGGCTGATCTTGTAGCTGCGACAGGGCGCATTATTTCTACCATCAGCGGTACACTTATCAAGCTGAGACAATGTTTCTTGAGTCTGTCTTGTTCTGACGCTGTTCCGCATGCAAGCGTGAATGTGTCTTACATAATTAAATGCTGTGTCCATTCAACTGTGAATAGAAATTCCTTCTGAGGACAAATAAAGTTTATCCCTTGTTATCTTATCTGATAACATTAAAACAAATAATTATAAATAAAAATTGACGACGTCACGTCCACTATACAGTTCCACTCCTCTGGACTAGAGCCCTGACAACTGACATGGAACACGAACAAGGAGGTTGCACATTAGAGGGTAACAATGACACAGCATAGGACATCACCGGATTCTGATTGACTTGTTTCACACAGAAAGGTCAGTGACACAAGAGAACAGTTAACAGTTGTTTTTCTTGTATTATTATTATCATTTCCTCTAAACATGTACAAAGTATACACATCTATGTCTTCTACTTACATCAAACATCCATATACTCTGCACACAGATTGTGCTATATCCAATCTGCTATATACATACAGATACCTAACAAAGTAGTAACAGGATAAGCTCCATCCTTTCCATAGGGACATTCTCTGGCACTCTCAGAAATTTTTAGGGGAGCCTAAACTCAATCTCTGGGGCATTTTCAGCAAAAAATAGACATAAAACTTGACTGCCAACAGTTAGCGAAAAAAAAAAATGCCCATTAATTTCAGTGTCTTTGAGATGCAAAGTAGATACAACCACTTGAAACGAAAATTTTGATCTGCAAACTTTGCAGAAAAGAAACAAAAATTTAACACAATCATGGGAAAACCTTACTGCTTAGGCTTTTCTATGAGCATGTATCTAATAAAGCTGAAAACATTTCTAACACCATCAGGCATCTGGAACTTGAGCTGCTTACAGAAACTTCTGCGGAATCTTCGCCACTGTGCAAAGTTCATGGTCAACATGTATTCAGTTGTGCAAACATTGACCTTCAAAACTTGTGTTTCTACATGTGAACACAAGATGCAGATTTCATTACATTTATATATGTATGCTCAAACTTCAAAGAGATGCAATGGGGAAAATACAGAACCAAGAAATTTGTATATCATGACTATAACGTGTTAATAAGGATTACCTTCCTTATATAAATCACCACACATATATATTGTATATGTATACATGAAACATACCAATCCACACTCATATTTGTCATGTTAGCGAGTTTCACAACATGGCTGTCCCCACTGGCGTGAATACATGGAGTGAACTCATTCTGAATTATTGCAGTGATAACACTGTGAGTTGCAGCACAACGGGAGGCATGCACTTCACGGTGTACATCGTGGACCACATCGTGCTGTGAAAAATTAATACATTATGGGGCATTATTATATGGAACTATTGAAAAATCTTTCCTTACATTCTCTTCAGGTCTTTCAGCCATCTGTGCCTGGCTGTCTCAACAAAAGACAACAAAAATGGAGAGGGCAAAAAGAAATATGACATCACTTCCCATGCCTTTCACTAGAAAATGCCTAAATAAAGTTGAGTCTGATTAAAATCAATCCCTCAGGACCATAAAAAAAAGATTTTGACTTCAAGCAAACGGTGATATTAAGCAATACAAAGATATAAAGACAAAAAAATAATAGGACTGCCAAGAGGGGTTGACTTCACTTTCAGTACATTGACTTTTAAGTGGATTGCACTGTATTCTACACCAATAGTTTACAATTCCGCTTCAACTTTTGCATGGTCAGGAATCTAAGCCAATTGGAGATCTAGAAAAAAATCCACTTGCACACTTGATATAGCACTTGACTCATCAGACAAATTACATGTACATCAACTGACAAAAGGCACACAGATGATAAAAAACAGAACCCCCATCCAAAAACACATCAGTTTTGAAATGGCTTACAGAAATCTGGACATTGATGGCAAATAGCATCATCCATCATCATTAGGTGCCCTGCTCCACAGCACTGGCTATCATTTTCCTTCACACATAAAATAAGACAAGATAAGAGATAGCAGATAAAGATTATCTGATCTGAAAAGGAAATTTGTTTCACAATCAGTGATATGCAGCACAGCAGATATGTTCACTCACACAGATATACAGACCAAAACACAAAGAGTTTGAAATGGCATCAGAACAAGGCAGACCCCAGAAAAACCACAAACTGAAAATCATATTTGCTGATGGCAGAAATGAGTTTCTGTAAGTAATGCTCAAGGCTAGTTCATGCAGCAAACACTCACTTCTTTTAGAGTATTTCAATCCATTATAAAGTGGGTGCACAGAGTCCTTCCCAGTTATGTTAAGTTTTGATATATACATTCTCATCCTTCGTTGCTGTTAGTACTTTGGTTTTGCTTTCTGCTTTAAGCCATGATGGTCTACTGTCCAAAATCTTCTCCCCTTGTCTTCTTGGACTCCTTCTTCCTTCCAGCATTCCTGAGGTAACAAGGTGCTCGAACCATTTTCGTCTCAGGATATGGCCGGTTAATGTGCATTGACTCTTGCATATTTTGTTGACATATGTTTTGGGGGGCGGTCACAGGTATTCCAAGCATGGCAGATACAGATCATGTAAAACACCATTAATTTATATGACATATTGCTCTATTGATGATATTGCTCTATTAATGACAGAAACCATGAGATACAATTCACTCTAAATGTCAAAGACAGGAAAACAATGACATCTTGATGGTACAAACAGAATACATGACATGTATGGCATTTCAGTTGGAAGAGTTGAATATGATATCTTGATGACAACAACTTGACATGACATTTTGAGGCAAAAGCAAAATACATAACATGTATGACACTGAAGCTGGAAGAGCAGAATATGACATCTTGATGACAACAACTTAACATGATATGTTTGATGGCAAGAACAAAAAAAATTTATAACATTCCAGTTGGAAGTACAGAACATGACATCTTGATGACAATTCAACATGACATCTTGATGCTACAATCTAGAAGACAATAAAAGGGTATGGCAATGTTGCGTTTACAGAAATGGCAACAGCAATGAATTCAACAGTCTCCTATAAGACTCTGCCACAAGCCAATGGAAAACATGACATAAGGCAGAGTCTTATACCAAACCATCCATGTCCAACACTACAATTTTGACAGAAAATGATAAACAAACAATATATTCATTATTTTGGAAACAACATCTTGGCCATGTTTTTTATAGTTTTTTCCATTTGTCTTGCAGGAGTTATTACATGATCAGATTTTTGTAAAACAAAAATTTTAAATTTAAAAAAAAAAAAAAGGAAAAAGAAAAGAAAAATAAGTGAGTTGTACAATAATGCTGTTATTGTTAGATATCCAATATATTTCTCTCATCACATAGTAAAAGTGACAGCAGTTTTTCAGATGTAAAATATGACAATGCGTGGTTTTGACGATGAATCAAACAATACACCGTGAAATTTATGTAAAAAGGGTCCTGGCAAACTATCTATGTCTTTCTCACTTCTTTTTACCGAGAAAACAAACAAAGACCTCTCTCTCTCTTTCATTACTATTTACGGAAAGATGAAAATTTAAAGAATGAGAGACTGGATTTCTCTTTCAATCCACCCAATTTCACCCTCCCCATTTTCAGACACTTTTAATGGGACTGCCTCGAAATACCCTATAAAGGAAAAGGAAAGGTGATCTTCAACTCTCAACTCTAAGAGATACATGTATCTGTAATCCTTCCCTTACTTGGTCTAGTTTTGAGGTAATGCTTAGAATCTCGGTTATGAATTTCTTATAATAAATCTACAAAAGCCTTCATCAAAAAAAGTCCTCTTTACAAATCTGGCTGGACTGTGATGCATATAGAGAAATCTGAAATCTTTCACTGAATAAAATTTGCCGAAACATTTCAAAGCATTCACAACCATAGTAGCATATATATCCTCTTCTGAGGAAATGAACTGACTTAAAAACAAAGTGTTCTTTTGCCTGCTTTGTTTCACTAGCTGTGAATATGTGATCAAAGTAATATAAAATAGTCACCTCTAACAATGATGGAGATGGAGAAATGCAAAAACACCACACGCTAATTCTGTAACTGTAACAGAAACACCTGATATTTCTGATTAATTAAATATATGGAGTTTTGTCAGAATCTAATATTTTTATTTCATTAATAACCATTATGATAAATCTGAGTCATGACAATTTGATAATGCTTAATTGTAGGTTGTTCCAATACTTATGTGAAAAATAAAATCTGTTGATGTCTTTCTTTTTGTTTATTTTCTAATAAATGTTGACAGATTCCCTATTTTTGTGCCACCATTGTTATGAACAAAATATTCAAGATCTGAACCCCCCCCCCCCCACCTCAAATACTTTTTAAGTTAAAAATTGACCAAACCCATGGACTTTGACATAAAAAAAAGAGATAGGTTTGAATTGTTTCATTATGCAAGGCATTTTTAAATGCTTACATCGTACTTCAAATAGTAAATTTAAATATATTTTGTCACATATTCATGTGTGAGGTTCTGGCGAAGATATGCAATATAATTATACATCAACATGGAAATGTTTTGACAATTTTCATTACCCTGTAGGAATGATGCTTGTATATCTATGAGACAGTCTGGCCTAAATTTAACATAAACTGGGGTCAGGTGAAGCTTTGTCTTTGATGATAACAATATTATAATCTGTGACCCATTTTTTACATCATAGAAGTAGTCACAAGCATTCTCAGTTTTTATTTTTATTTTTTGCCAAAAACTATTACAATTTCAATTAACATGCACATCACACAGATCCTGGATCTTTTCAGCATCCATCAGAACATAAAACAACCCTCAACAGATGTACTTTCAACGATCTTTGAGATCCAGTCAGATTGTATCTTTCAAAAGTGTATATATTAATTTTGAGAGATCAAACAGCGATATGATTTTTTTTTTTTCACAAATGCGCGCAGATTGAAGACAGGAAAATCATTCAATTTCCACAAAAATATATCACATTTATGGAATCAACAACAACCAGAATGCAAAATACATTGCAAGCAATTGTTCTCATTCTGAATCATGATGTAGGCAGAGGCTTAGCCACTGACAGCTGAAATCAGACTGTAAACAAAAATGTAAAATGTCAGGTCTTCTCAATTATATGTCACACTTGGACTGGCAGCACTCTTTTATCAAAATTTTAGTAAACAATCAAGGCTGGCATGTCCATTCTCTGCTATTTTTTTCTACAGAGACATACATTCTTGTTAAACCAACACATTTTTCTAAAGCTAACAAGGATCATTCATATTAACACAGAGGAAAGAACAAAATGGCTTAGGAGGCTTCTGGCACCAAAATAGATAAAATGCATGGATGGTTACTCCATCTTTCTTCCTATGAATCAAAAATGGAATTGCCCATATGGAGGTATATAGCTAGCTTTCAAAGTATTGGAATCTGATGGCAAGTACATGTACAACATTTTGTTTTAAAAGTTCGGTCTCTGCTGAATATAAAAATGGTTGTAAAAAGTTGATATGTCCATTCTAAGGTGTGGGGAGGGTGGTCAAGCAAAGGTTGACCCACCCTCTGCCATCCAGGCTCTTGCTCATTTGGGGCTCTTTATTCAGTGATAGATCATCACTATTTTGCTGGCTATGGG
>JBCEWB011023435.1:16391-31981 GCA_039654565.1 Peronia peronii | reverse complement strand
ACCGTAACATTTCATCTGAGGCAAAAACAAAAAGAAACTTGACACAACAAAATGATGTTGCACTACCCCTTTAAATGATCTTTTTTGTTGAATGAATTTCAGCTTGCAGGTGGAACAAGTTGCATGTCACATATAGAGAAATAAGTAATTTGTGGGATCATCAAGTTGCATTTGTCTGTATCATTTGTCCTACACAATTACAGGTTTTCAATCGTGAGGCTGACCAGATTGATGCTGTCACTAGCAGTCATGAAGCTTTTCTGGACTTTGATGACATGGGGGTAAGTTATGAGTATGCAGCTGTTGGCAGAAGAACTGTACTATCTTTTATTCATCATTTCTTTTGCACACTGGAAGATAAATGTACCACTGGCCCAAGTCCTGCAATAATATGCTGTCTTCTCAGGCAGTGACGTTTGTTTTTTTTCTTTAGATGTATAAAACTTCAAATTGTGTGATGTGTTTCATTTTACTGAAATCTCTAATTTTGTGTTGAATGAGTGAACAGCTGTGTCTTTTTCTCTTTATTCCTGGTTTTTTTTTTCTCTTTCAGATCAACTATGATTACTCCTGATATTCAGAGTATGTTGTGATAGAGAAAAAAAATGATGAAAACTGAAAGCAAGGTTTTATGAAGAAGCATTTACATGTATCTGGATGTTTGATATAAATGATGGACCATGATGTTAACAGAACTGTGTGGTGTAGATCACCAAAGTTTGTGGTCTGAAGTTAGCTGGGTCTAATTATAAAGCACCTTAGATGATTATGAGAGTTGATCAAATGATTCAGAGATTAAGAATTTTGTTTGTGTTTTATTTTTTACAGAGCACAGTGGATGATGTAGAAGGTTTGTTCCGACGTCACGAAGATTTTGAGAAGAAACTGAAAGCTCAAGATGACAAAGTTAAAGCTCTGAATGAATTGGCGGACAAACTTGTCGCTGAAGGTCATCCAGACAGTGATAAGTGAGTGCTTTAATTATCTGTATACTTCAACCTGGTATCTATAGCTGAATCTTTACCTGTAAATGCCTACACAGCTGATATACTAGAGACAAAGTAACAAATCTGGCAGAATTTGAAAAGTAGAATATAAAGGGTTCAGTACAGATTTATTGCCTGAATAATATTCTTTGCAGACTAGAACAAACTTCATTCTCACAGAATAGTGTATTTTCAAGCAATGTGCAAATTGATCTGTATTTGCACACAAACGATAAGACAAGAAAGTTTGTTTTCTCTAGCATATTTGCATCTGTTGACACTTTTAGGCCTACTGATATCTATGCTGTAAACTTATCTGCCTGCCATACACCTCTGCGGAGTCAGTCAGAAAGTGAACATTGTATATATTAATCTTATACACATCTGACAGTTAATGACTTGTCTACTGGATCTGCCTGCATTGCACAATTTTAGTGAATATAGTCTGTCCACTATACTTTGTAAAGCACTTAAACCTTTTTGTTATGGAAAATACATGCTCATTAATGTGATCCGTTGCTATTATTTCAGCATTTAATGACCGGAAAGGTATATCAATCTGGATAGTCTCTCGTCATGTATTTGTTTTGCACTGTTTTTTTGTCTTCATTTTCCACAGGATTGATAAACGTCGTAAGTCTGTGTTGGCTCGCAGACAGAGAGCCAAAGACAGAGCTGCTGAAAGGCATCAGGCTCTTATGGCATCACACGACTTCCAGAAGTTCAAGAGAGATGCTAATGAGGTATTTTTGTTCTATTTTCTAATTCATAAATGTTAGATACTGAAAATATTACTTTCAGCACTGAATGTATGTATTTGTACAAGAGAGATGTGTATTTTATTGTTTGTGTCCATAAGTAAATTCTTAGATTTGTTGTTCTAGTTACGATTGAGTCATTGTTTTGTCAAGAGAAAGAGTCCAAGTTGGTAAGGTCAAGAAAGATATCTTGACATTGATAATTTGTGAAGAAAATTATTGTCATCATCCCAACTGTCGTCATGAGAGATTTGTAACCATGAAATGAATTTCCTTCTTCTCCTATCCTTGTGATGTTAACTCCATCAATTTCTGTCTGTTAGCTGTCTGACTGGATCAAAGAGAAAATGAAGACAGCCACAGATGAGTCCTACAGAGATCTGAGCAACTTGATGGCCAAGTTACAGAAACATGCAGCCTTTGAGGCAGAGCTAAAGGCCAACAATGAGAGGCTGAAAGGTCTGAACAAAGTGAGTACCTGATCTTTACTTTCCATGTATACCAGTTGCTGTCCTAGATTAATGAGTACCGGTATGTAATTTGGAACTTCAAGATTTTTATGAATTTGAAACTCAGTACACACAACAGCAGCTGCTGAAGGTAATAATGGTGGATGCTTTAGTTTTTCTCTGATACCTTTCTGGCCTTTTTGGTTATTTATATTATATATATACTAATGATCAGTATTTACTGTGAAAAGATTGAGAGTGATGTACAAAGACTTCAGATTGGAAAAAGTGCAACATCTATCCAATATTTATGTTCACTCTCACTTATTTACTTTTTGTTTATATTTATATTTATTTACTTGCTTTATAATATGAGCTATAACAACTGAGATACAGTTTCACATACTCAAAAACTTCTGAGAAATATTGTTTGAGTGGAAATGAAAATTACTATTGTCGCATGCAACTGGACATACTTGCACTCCTACCTGAGCATGTCTTAGATCAAAAGGCCTTTGAAGATCTCAACTCCAGTGAAACAGTGTATCAAATGCAAATAGTTCAGAGTAAAAAATAAAGAGACATTCAGTGGCTCTGAAACAAATTGTTTTACTTTGCATGTCTCATGTTCAAATTTATGACTTGATGCACAGTCTGGAAATTCCCTGACTGCGGACAAACACCCTAAATCAGATGAGGTGAAGCAGATCATGGACAATCTAAACCAGCAGTGGGCCCAACTCAACGACAAAGCTCAGGACAAGGGGAACAAATTGCGCCAGGCCTCAGCCCAGCACACACTCAACAAAGCCTTGGAAGATGCACAGGCAAGTCTTGAGTATTCTAGAATTTGTAGGCACCAGGCATAATTCCACGCAAGGACAAGAGATTTGGCTGATGGACTCTGGAATTAAAAATGGATTTAATGGAACCATCAATGACTGTACCTTTACAATTTCTGCTGTTCTTGCTGATGAATCTGTTTCACCGGAAGACACATTTAGACTAATTGCTTTTGTATCTGCATTTCTATAGCCTCCACACACACTGATTTATTTCTTTCAGTTGACCTCATTTCTAGTTTTAGTTCAATTACTTTTTATTATTGTAACAGATTCATTTACAAATGATTTTGTACCAGGGCATAATATACATGTAGGTCACCTAGCAAACAAGTGAAAAGTTATTCTATGGCAATCACAGTCTAGACAAGGCTGAATCATACAGTGGAAAGAGTTATATTTAGATATTTCATCTTCTGACCTATTTCTGTCATGGTGGGAGCCAAAATTTAGTTTATGTTGAGGAATTTAGAACTTATCTTTTGCCCTGACTACGAGCATCAGATTGGTTTGATTTTAAGTTATGATGAGGATGTTACTGAAAAATTGCCAAGGGGTGCAGTGTAGATCATCCATCTTATGTAAAGACATTGTAAATTGTTGAGAGAGTATCGGGGAAAAGGTTTTGTGCAGTTTCCATCATTAATCTGAGGGATACATGTTCGGCACTACCACCAGCATTTTACAGAATACTTGTCTTCATAAACTTTAACATGGGGGTCATTATTTCATTATAACTTTAATGAATTATTCATTTGTATTGTACATTTAATATCTTAAACTCTGCCTTATCTAATACTGTGTCTATTCCCTGCAGGCCAAGCTGGACCAGATGGAGAAATCATCAGCCAACACAGATTTGGGTTCAGATCTAAGAGGAGTCAAAAAACTACTCAAAGATCATCAGGTCAGTTAGAGTATTGGTGTAGCTGCATTGTAGGCAAAAAAATGTACCAGTTAGTGAACTTAACATTGTGTCTAAGCCACACTGGTTCCCCTTGTAAATTTCTATGTCATCATGTCGCTCATAACCCTGAAGATATTTTTGCCAAATATGTTCTAAGTAAATTTAATGCTAGCTCAATGTCCAGCAGATTAGCATCCATTTTATTTCATGTCTATCCCTATAATGAAAGCAATACTGTTTTGTTTTTTTTTCTTGCTATGAATATTTGTTACATTTATTAATTTCTTGTCCAGTGCAATGGCTCCTGTACTGTCAAAAATGCTGTTGCTCATTAACAACTTACTTTTGTCAAGTGAAGAGACCTCACTACATTTTAGGCTGCTAATGACAGGGAATTGTGCTTTTGTTTTAACAGCGTGTCCATTTCTTTTAACATTCTTCATCACTATTATCATCCTTTTATCTCTGGGAGAACATAGTTCTCTGTGCAATTGATTTCCAGTTCTATGCTTTCCTTCCAGTGTTGCACTGGAAGTCAGTCCTGCCTTCTTTATCTCTGCCTCAGCCTCATGTCTCTTAGTACTTTCTTGGCCTGGTTGAAATTTCAGACCTTTTCCCTTGTGGGTTCCATCTCTTTTTAACATTATGACTCTCTTTGTCATTTTCCTACCAGAATTTGGAATCTGATCTGGCTAATCTCTCTGACACTATTCAAGGCATTGTCAGCCAGGGCAAACAGCTGGCAGATGCTGGACATTTCAATTCTGCCAGTATTAGACAGGCTGTGGATCAGTTCAATAGAAGGTAAGCAAGCACCAAAATCAAATCTGAGTGCTCAAAGTGGCTGACATTTGTGAGTAGTTTCCATTGATAAATGTGCTTAGGAGCTTGTGAATTAAGACATCATTTGAGATGTGATGACTGCAATGTTTCAGTATTTGCAGCCTGAGATCTTTATATTGTTTGTTCTTAAAATTTAAAACTTGACATACCTGATAAATGTGTGATTTTTAAGATTTGTTTGATGAAAAGCACTTCTTTTTCAGTCTTCACTTAATGTATGTCATAAATTCTTCAGTATTTGATGAGTGATGTTTTTTTATTCCAAATGTGCTGAGGATTTTAAATTTAATGCACACATTGAATGCCATACAGATGTACCAATTATCTCTTCTATTTCTGTGCCTCTATGTCAGATTTGAGCGACTAAAGCCAGCTGTAGCCTTACGTAAGAGCAAGCTGGAGGAGTCCCTGGAGTATCACCAGTTTCTGTTTGATGCTGACTCAGAGCTGCAATGGATCAAAGAACATCTACCTGCTGCAGCATCCACTGAGTATGGCAAAAACTTAGTGGGCGTCCAGAAAATGCACAAGAACCATCAGGTAATTTTGGATGTGTCTCACAATTAGTGTTGCTGATTTTGAATAATTGATTTGATTGATTGATTGTTTGATTGGTTTATTGGTTGATGAATGGATTGAGTGGTTGATTGATTGATTGATTTATTTGATTGATGGTCAGTTGGTTGCTTGAATGATTGATTGGTTAATTGGTTGGTAAACTAGTTAGTTGATTATCTGTTGGTGTGTAAATTGATTAATTGATAAATAGGGTGAGTGAGTAATTGATTGATTGAATATTTATATAATAATTCATCTTCATAATTCCAGCTACATTAACCAGTGTAAATTGATTTGTTTTTAAGATAAACAGGAGACAAAGATTAGTGTTTTTAATAATAGATAAATTTCTAATATCTAAAACATTACAGATTTTGTTTATGCCTGGACTACCCATATGTTTTGGAATTTAATATGGCAATAACTTTCAGGATTTGGAGCGTGAGATTCAGGGTCACCAAGGTGCCATTGACAAAGTGACAGCTGAGGGTGACCGTCTGGTCTCTCAGCATCACTACAATTCCAAGGCCATCAGGGACAAGAATCAAGAGCTCCAGGTGTCCTGGGATGATTTGCTCAAGAAGGCCAAGAACAGGAAGAAAAATCTGGACATCTCATTGCAGACTCAAAAGGTCAGATGAATATATGTGAACACTAAACAAAACAAAGTTATCAGATTTTTGGTTTAAGGCAAAAATGGTGCGGTTTATAAATTTGACCTCGCAGACTCATGAGGGATACTAATCTGATTATATTTAATTGCCATTTTCAAAAGAGAATAGCTCAGACATGTATTAAGTTTGACAGTGAGTTGTTAGACACAAATTTAGAAAGACATGATGTGGAAATGAACAATATGAACAATAAAACATCTTTTGGAGAGTGCACTATGGAAGAAGTAAATTAAGGAACTATAGTAAAGTATACAAGACAGACTATCAGTCTCTCAATATGACAGTGAGGATTAGAATCCACAAGTCATAGGGAAAAAATTGAACTTACATCTTAATGTCTGCTGAACAGTAATTATGATAATTAAGTTGTGAATCCTTCAAGGCCTGGCAAGGAAATTGAGCTTGTATTTTCAAAGCCTGGATGGTTCCATGGTCATTTGGGTAGGAAAACAATAGTGCTGGGAAGAAATCTGAATCTTGATTTGGATGACCAGTTCCGAAGTTTAACTTAAATAATTAAATTTTCGAATTTATCCAGTTCATTTACCCGATTTGCTTATCTGGGTCATTTACCCGATTTGTTTAACAGATTTATTTACCCTATCCACTGATCAGTTACATTTACCAGACCCGCTTATCAGGTTCACTTACCCTACAACTTCTGCCGCGTGGCGGGTGGTTGGTTGTGATCACTGGCCTTGTCTACTCTTTGCATGTTCTGCCAACGCATGGAGTGTTGTATGTGAAAGGGGGGTGGGGGGGGGGATGTTACGTTTAGGCTTATACTACTGCATCAGTGTAAAAGATCAAAGGCATCAACACAGACAGGGGAGAGCTGTAAGCACTGTAACAGTCATACATTGTCACTTCTCATGCAAATAGGGTCTCACAGGCAGGATTTCAGATGGGGGAATTGGGAAAACAGATTGACACTCATTGGTAGACTCAAGCTGTTATTTCTAGCTATCAAACTCTCAATAAAAAAGTTGAAAACCAAGGGATTAGATCCAGGATTGTCATTTGCTGCCGGATCTTCAACCGGTTCAAGTACCGATGTGGTTTTACTCATTAACTAAGACAGACTACACTGCAAACTGAGCTTGAAACATGATTAATTATGCCTTGTCATGTGTTGGTATTTGAAGATGTTGACATGATTCTATTCCTCAACAAACTATGAAAATAAAGCAACAAAAACATGGAGAAAAATTAAGCCATTGAATGAATGAGAATGGGAGAGTTTTTGTCTTGAAAACATGTATTAAGGTTGTGCAAGGGTCAGATAGGTCGGCATGTTTAATAGTGTTTAGTATTGTGTGGTATCTGCTCGTGTTGTAAAATTGGCCATAAAATTAAACAAAACCGAAACAACAATTCATTATGCTGCACTGAGCAATAGTGTATTGACACATAGCGGTGCCAACAGCCTGGGTTTGTGATGAGTAGAGGAGAGGGAGGGAGGGCTAAGCGTGCATGTCGTGCTGAAGCTGGGCAGACATGAAACTGCGACTGAGTGGGCGAGAGGGCGGATGAGACCAGTCATGTGTTATAAGGTAATCAGGCGGCTCTCTGTGCTAGGGTAGATCTAATTCAAGCCCAGAAATCAGATTGCAAGTCACTGCCCAGATGAAAATGAATAAAATCCAGTTTAGACCCAGTTATTACGAAGTGGGTAATTAAAAAATCCTGTTTATCAAAATCCAGGTCGCTGCCCAGCACTAGAAAACAAGCTGCCCATATGAGGAGTAAAAGATTGTTGAGGAATTCGTGTGCTCTTATCTGTGTGTCTTTGGTCTGTCCATAGTATTTCTCTGAAGTGGCTGAGGTAGAAGCCTGGATCAATGACAAGATGGCTTTGGTCACCAGTGATGATTATGGCAAAGATGAAAACGCAGCTGACAAACTGCTGGCCAAGAACAATGTAAGTGATGGAAATTGTCAGCAATCAGAATAGCAAGATCTCCATCATATTTTTTTTTTTTTTATGTTGCCTCCTAAATCAGTTTGTCTTAGTGGAATATCATTTTTGTCCTATTGAATAGCTAACTTGGAAACTCATCTTTCTTATTATGGTTTGAAAAACTCTTTAAGTTGCACAGTTATTTGCTGTGTGCTCTGTGTCAGATTTGAAATTTTATGCTTGATACTGTCAGGGTGTAACTTTTTTGTGATGAGACTAATGATGAGAGTAAAAAAGTTTGTAACTGCTATGGTGGAAAATATATATTCAGTTTGCCATTTGAAATTTTATTACCAGGTGCTAGAGACAGACATTCAGACCTACCAGGCAATTGTCAATGGCCTGGGCAAGGAGTCCCAGAGATTGTTCAAGCTGGGTTACTCTGATCCTCAAGCACTCAAGAAAACTCAGGTAAGTGTCCTTTGTTTACTTGGAACTCATCTCTCCATATTTAAAAAATTGGTAGAACTAGTTAACTATAATGTATTCATGGGAATGACTAGGTTGTCTGAAAAGTTCCAGGAAAATTTAATAAATTTTTCAAAATCTGAGATGTTATTGAACTGTTGAGATATTGTGAGATTCATAGAACAAGGAAGGCCTTTATATTGCTACTGAACAAATTGGGAAAATAACAAGATATTAACCATTTGGAACAAACTTTCACAATGAACTTGATAATTTTTCTTTTTTTTTTTCAGTTATGAGATTTAATTTAAAAGAAAAATGGTTGTTGTAAATAGTAATATTGTTTGTGTATGATTTCATCAGGAACAACTGCAGGAAAATCTGAACAGGCTCAAGAGATTGGCAGCCGAACGCTGTACCAACCTGGAAAGATCCAAGCGACTGCACGCATACAAGAGAGAGGCTGATGAGTTTGAAGCTTGGATAGGTGAACAAATGCAGACAGCTTGCTCAGAGGAATATGGCCAGGATTATGAGCATCTGGAGGTAAAAACTTTGATGTCTTTAGATTTTAATGCAGCTTGTCTAAATTTCATGGTTTGGCAGGTTAGGTTGTTCGCAAAGAACTGTCGAATGCTGAGTAAAGCTTCAGTATCCTTCATCTTTTTGGTTTTTGCGATGTACTTTTGTTCAAATTTTTGCCTACACTTTTTGGTTCTCTCTGTTGTTGCTTATTTTCAAAGCATTAGGCATAGACTGAAGACAAAATCTGCGAGAAGTGATAGATATCAGCTTGTAATAGGAAAGTTCAAATAGATTTTCTTTATCAGGTAAGATGTTATATATGAAACAACCTACTTCTCAGACCTTTTTGATTTCTTGATCTTTGGCAGAGTTTTAATATTAATAGCAATGGAAGGACAGGAGGAGGAGTGATGCTTCAGTTGGATTGGTTTTGTAAAAATTCTGCTCCTCTATACAGTTTGGAATGGTGAATGAGAACTTAGGTTTAATTCATTTTTTACTTATGTTCTATTTTCATCCAGATTCTGAGAAGCAAATTTGATGAATTCAAGTTGAAGGTGGAGGCAGGGACAGAGAGATTCAACATGTGTGAGAGACTGGCCAAGTATCTGATAGATGACCATGGTCCACATACCAGGGAGGTGACTGAGCGGCAAGATCATGTGCGGTGAGAACTGGGATGTTCTCAGCCTGAAAAATTTAGAAGAAACTGCCAGAGTGCAGGATTTTTGTGATGATATTAATAATAATTTTTCTTTTGTCTATTTTTCTTTTCATAATGTAGTTCAACTGTTTTGATTCAGAAGACGATGTGATTGCTTTACAGTTTTGCTATCTGCGACGTGGACAGTTTTGTTTTTGTGATCTTTCTGTGGCTTCAACTGTGTTATTTTCTTTCTTCTGCTTTTATTATCTTCCTTTGGTACAAAACTTGACTGTTATATGTGATTACGGAAGGGTGATGTGGGCGAGAGTAGGAAGTGTGACTTCATTCAGTGAAAATTTCACGCTGTCATTTTCTGTGAAAGAGACATTAAGATAGTTATATTTCAATTTCTCTCAGGGCCTCATGGAATGCACTACTGGAACAGATTGACAACCGAGATCAAAAATTGGTGGGTGCTGGTGAAATTCACAGATTTAACAGAGACGTAGAGGAAGCTCTCTCCAGAATTCAGGTAAGTCCATCCTGAAATCTTCGCAGCATGTTGAAAATTTTGATATGACTGAACACTGACAAAACTACAGCCTCAGTGTTCTTTTTGATGATTTGTTTTTATGTATTCATTACCGTAGCTAACACAATCTCTTAACCCTTAAAGGACCACTCACATATATTTCCACCGCAGGTCACACTATGCAGAGTCCTGATCGTGTATATTTTCCTCGCCAGACCATGCTTTGTTTACCCTGGTTTCGAAACTAAGAAAGTGGAAGTAGAGCCGTTTATATTATATAAATTTTTTTCTGACATGACCTAAAATTAAGGAATTTTCCAAAACATGGCCAGTCCTGAGGGAATAACAGTGCTCAACATGGCTGGTCCTTTAAGTATTAAGATTCACATGGGCAACTTAATGTCTACTCTGAAAATTTTTATCAACAAAGTCTAAAATCTTTATGATGAAATTCTGCACTGAAATTCTATATAATTTTGCTCAGCACAATTTAGGAGAGAAGTTAAATTTACAATTACTAAACTTTAATTCATGATAATGGATGGGCTTTTTTTTTTCTAATGCTTATATCTTTGTAGTTATCACTTATTTGTTTGCCATTTTAAAAGTAAATTGATTAGTCTTTTATAAGTATCTGAAGACAAATTTTATCACCATAGATTTTAAGATTGAAAAGTTCATAATCAGTCCCATTTATAAAGGAATGAGTAAACATAAAGTACATGATATTCTGGGTTTTTTTTAAATCTTGATGGAGATAAATATTACTTTGTAAAATTTTGCAGGAGAAAAATTCAAGCATCCCTGATGACCTGGGCAGGGATTATAACACAACATTGACCTATCTGAAGAAACATGAGGCATTTGAAAATGAGTTAGTGGCCTTGGAAGGACAGGTTAGTAAATGAATACTTCTGTCAGTTCCTGAATATATAAACAAGAAACTTGCAAGGAAATTATATCTGTTATTGCTCCTTGTTTAGATAACAGGCAAAATAGGATATCAGAATGAACAGGAGAACCCGTAATGCTTTTCCACTTATTCACAGAGGAATAGACAAGAACAATAAAGGAGAGTTTTGATATTAATTTAAGAGCAGTTTACAGTGCTAATTTAGAACTTGAGTTCTTCTGCACTGAAATTAGGCTTTGAGAATGTGACTAATATTTATTGCAATAAATGTTGTTTTTTTTTACTTCTTAGCTGTCCTAGTTTATTTCTACCAAATCTATATTTCCATTGTGTCTATAAAAGTCCTTTAAGCTTGTTTTTAACAGATTAATTATATTCTTCTGCTCATCTTCACATAAATTTGTGACTTGAGACATAACTCAAAGACTGTTATAACCATTTTTTTCCATTAACAGCTGCAAGTTCTGATGGATGACTCCAACCGCCTACAAGAGAATTACCCTGGTGAAAATGCCGAGCAAATTGCTCAACTCCAGGCTGCAGTGGTGGATGACTGGACAGAGCTTCAGAGCAAATCTGATCACAGGAAAGCCATGCTATTGGCAGCCGCTGATCTACATAAATTCAATGCCAGTGTAAGTCAGACATTGTAGTGAGTATATATTTCCTTCAGTAAAACATTGTGATGGGTTTATACCTCCCTCAGAATTAGTACATTTTTGTAAGTAAAACACTGTGATAAGTATATACCTCCATCAGACTCAGTAAGTAGTACAGATAAATTCATCATTCGAACCATGTCTTGAAATACTACATCAGCTAGTCAGGCGGCATGGTATCACCGTGCTAGCTGATATTAATGCTGAGGATTAAATGCAATGTGAAGACAAAAACAGCATTTTGCACAGTATACAGAATTTCAGCAAAATTGTCATCATTTTCATTGTTCATATCCTTCATCCATTTGATAAAACTTTGGCCAATAATAACTGGAACATATTCAGTTGAGACTCTCACCTTTCTCTTAGCACATGTCTTCCCAACTTGCAGCAGTTTGATTATGTTATAACCATGCAACAGATAATATTAACTATACAACAGTCTTGTTCAGATTAATTTATTTTATTGAGAGTAATGCATTTTGAATTTATCAGATCCAACAAACTCTAATTATTCCAGGTGCGAGACTTGCTCAGTTGGGCAGCGGAAACAGAACGAGAGATGAAGATGGACCATAATGTCAGGGACGTGAATGCGGCAGACCTGTTGAGACAGAGGCATGAGGAAATTCGTGCAGAGATTGAAGCTCGGCAAGACACATTTGATTCTGTTATCAAAACAGGAGAGGCTTTGATCAAGAGCAATCACTATGCTAAGAATGAGGTATCTATTTGTCATTGTTATGTGATAGAAATGAATATTTCTTGAAATCATTTCCTTTTAAATCTAATAAATATCCCTTTTACTGCATTTGATCAATTGCAGTTTGATTTAAAACATTACTTAGAAATGTCATTCACTGGTGAAATGCTGTTTGAATAGTAGCATATCTTAACATCGAACTTTGTGCTGGATTTTTACTTTTCTTTTTCCTAGTCTTATATATGTTTTAACAAGATTTGGAATACTACTGTCCATATTAAAGCACATCTATATTGAATATAAGCTTACAAAGGGGATTTGAAATGTTGTTATAAATTGTTGACATCTGTGACAGATTCAGAACAAAGTGGAACAAGTCAAGCGGGCCAGAGACCAGCTACAACAGACCTGGCTGGACAGGAAAGATCTGTACGACCAGGTGTACGACCTCAATATCTTCCTCAGAGATGCTGAGCTGCTCAACAGGACCAGTGCCACACAGGAAGTGAGTACCCAGTGTTGAACAATAAAATAGAAAGTTACTGCTCACAAGTCAAGCTAGTGGTATTGTGGTAACTCCATGATTAAAAAAACCTAATTCATCATGTATTGAATTATAAGTACAGTATTTTGTGATGAAGTCAGAGTCTGTTTATAGTCTACCTATTTTGACATAGATATTCAAAGGACCCATCGAGATAACCTCCACTAGGAGGTTGAAAGACGTATTATAGAACGTAACAATATTCAATTTGCTACCATTTTTTATCTATATTCATTATGTTAGTGGTTAGACTGTTGATGACATTGATATTCAACAGAACTGAGAAGTGTATGCTGTCAAATACAAAGCAAGATCTGTGTTAAAGAAAAACTGAAGGACACTTGATTCAACAGCACAAAAGCAGATTTACCCAGTTGTGAAACATAATAATATTTCCTGAATTGTGGATGCTTTTAATCTTAGTTGTAATGATAGTAATGGTGACCTATTGAAGTCAGTCTGATTTGCTCTGCAGGCCCCCATTACACCATATGTCATCATGACATGAGCATAGGAGCACTGCAGTACAGATGGTTATTTCTTCTGTGCTTGTGTTTCCAGGTTTATCTGAACAGTCCTGACTTGGGCGACAGTGTGGAACAGGCAGAGACTCTGATCAGGAAACATGAAGCTTTTGAAAAAGTCCTGGGAGTGCAGAATGACAAGGTAATAGTGAATTTTATACTCTGGCTGAGACCAGTGACAGTAAATGTCTTGACACACAGATGAAAATTGTTGATTACCTGAGTGAGATTTTCATTCAACAGCAGGATCTAGTATCTTTATCCATAGGAATATGAAATGTGCAAGTTTACAACCAGATTCAGCCATGTCAGACATTTTTTATTTATTTTCAGCCAAAATGAGGATATACCACTTGTCATTTACATATACAGATACTCTTTGATATGTACTTTGTGACCTTTCTCAATGCAGTGAATCCTGTGTGAAACATGTTTTACCTGAAATGCTCAGTCCAAATGTGGGAGTTTGTGCACAAAGAGAGTAACCAAATGAGACATAATTTCTTACAGTCTAGTTGTAAAATAGTGAATATGTATGACTGCTTATATTTGTACATATAATTCACTTTCCATGTAGAAAGACACACTGGATTTGTCTTTTCATTATAATTGAAAGCATAGTGGACCACAGGCTTTTCTGATTGTTTATGTTGTTACAATAAGTGTTGTAGCTGGGATGCACTCTGGGCATATGTTTATGCTTAACTGCTTATATTTGTTTCTGTATGTGGCTCAGTTGATAAATATATTGGACCAAAGACTATGTATTATAGCTTGTATTTGCTCCTGTGACTTTCTGTCCCAGTTGAAAGGTGTCCTGGACCATGGTCAGCAACTGGTAGACACTGAGCATTTCCAGGCCAAGAATGTCAAGCAGACAATGGCTGAAATCTCTTCCAGGTCTGTAGACTTCCACTTTCTTCGCAAAATTTACCAGATTCACTGAGGGATCAGCATTAGACAACAATAGAGAGATGGGGGAGAGGAGGAGCAATAGTGGTTCAACTGAATTTACAACATGAAGTGACATCAGCAGATTGCATGATGAAAAATTCCCTGTTGGCTCAGAGATCCCTGAGGCTTAGAAATCATACTGGAAGTAAAGCAAAATTAGTGGTGTTTGATTCTGACAAAAACTCTACTTCCATTTTATTGTTAGAAATCTCATTTTCAAATTGCATTAATTACACGCTATTTCTGTTGGTTATTTAGCCCACCAATTTTCACCAATTTTATTTTGCACATTTTCTTAAAGAGGGTCTGAGTTTTATCATTAGGTACTTTTTTTATTGCATAATTCTGTCAAACACAATATTGGATCAATAAATGGTTTAGCAAGTGTTCAGTATGAAAATGGTGCATTTCTTTTTCAGGCGTAAAAACATTCATAACCAGTCTGCAGTAAAGAAAGCCAATTTACAGGATTCCATGCTGTATCAGCAGTTCTGTAGGGATGAGAATGAGGTGAGATGTTTGTACAATTAAATTTTAGATATTTTGGTCTACCATATTTGTCATATTCTCATATGTATGTTTATCTGATGGTGTATCAGTGTCAAAGATCAACATAGTGGAAAAGTGTTACTAAAAATTCTAGCAATTGATTTTTCCCAAACAAGCTATGTTTTACTGTTAAATATCAGGACCATTTTCATATGATAATGTGCATTTATTCTAGTATAAAGCTGGACAAACATTGATAGCACAATGCATTTTTGATGGTTGACAGGCAGAGAACTGGATTGATGAGAAGCTGAAAGTGGCAAATGAAGATGATTTCAAGGATGTGACAGACCTGTATGACAAGATGAAGAAGCTGCAGAAACACAAAGCTTTCCATGGTGAGATTGTGGCCAACACAGACAGGATCAACAGCATCAAGGAGGTATGGCAATGCACAGACAGGTTATCAGAGCTAATCTTATCACTATCAATGAACAAAAAAGTCAAGATTAACAGAGTGTCTATCAATGTGAAACTGGCTCCCAATTAATTTGATCAATGAAGTTTGTAGAGGATATGATGAATAAATGCTAAATTCTGCGATGGAACTAAGATCCTGAAAGTAAGAACCAGCAGTACAAAGTATTATGAGGCAATATTCAACTATTAGGTTGTCGATACAAAGTATTATGAGGCAATATTCAACTATTAGGTTG
>JBCEWB011023435.1:0-16291 GCA_039654565.1 Peronia peronii | reverse complement strand
TCGATACAAAGTATTATGAGGCAATATTCAACTATTAGGTTGTCGATACAAAGTATTATGAGGCAATATTCAACAATGGATTGTTTGTTGCAAAAAAAAAAAAAAAATCAGTTACACTCTTATTAAGTAGAACATTTCAATCTCCTAAAGTAGGATCTATCTCTGCTGGGTTTTATGCACTGTGGGAATATGACCTTTTTTACAGTTATCAAAAGCTGATTTAAAAAAATTTTTTTTTAGATTTTGCAGTTTAAGGACAATGGTTCTCAAGTAATATATGTAGCTACTGTGGAAATTTTCATAGCACATTTGACTTCTTACAGGTGGGTGAAATTCTGATCAAGAAGAAACATCATGCCCATGGAGAAATCCGTCAATCTGTGGCCAAGTTGAATAGCAAGTGGAATGAGCTACTGAAAGCATCTGCTGACCGTGGCAAAGGCCTGGAGGAGGCCAAGGATATTCTGGAGTTCATGGAGCAGGTGGACAAGGTCCTGTTGTGGATAAGGGAGAAGGTCAGTCCAGTGCAGTGTCCTGTTACTGATATAATTCAGTGACATTTGAGAGGGATTTCATGTTATTGAGAAGTTGAATCGTTTTTATGATAAGTGGTACCATCCGTAAGTGAAATACAGTTTTTGAACACCAGAACTAAAGGGAAGATATTGTTTTTTTTTTCTTTTTTGAAAATCATGTTTGTCTACAGAATTATTGCACAATGGCAAGGGAAAATGTATGGCCTAGTAGCAACTAGTGTTCACAGAGGAATGGCCATTAGAAGTTAAAAATATAAAAATATTCATAGTTTGAAAGAGTAGAAAAAAGTACAAAGTATTGTGTGAATGACCTTGAAGGCTGAGCCATGTTTGGTGTCTTTCCACAGGAGTCTCTGGTTCATCAGAATGATCTGGGCAGGGACTATGAGCACTGTCTGGAACTGCAAAAGAAAGTGAACAATCTGGAATCTGCTGTAAGTTCAGTCTCTATACTTACCACTTTTTTAATTTGTTAAGTCAATGGATGCAGTACTATTGTGTTCCTTTATCTACCACACAGAAAACATTTTGTGAACCTCCTTTAAGATTAGGTTTCACAGTAGTTGTTCTTCAACTTTACCTGTCAGAACAATCTTAGTTTGTCAATGATGAAGCTCCAATTGTGACAATTTATACATTTTTCTCCTATACAGTAAAAGATTCAAGTAGACTGTTTCCCAGATTAACATGTATTACAGAACATGCCTCTTTCAAGTTTGCACTACTAAGTTCATGCTAAAGGTGGCATACTTGTATTCTAGGATTGTGAAACATAAGCAAGTTGCAAACCAACTACATGTATGCTGTTGTGACTCACACTGCATTTTGCCATGAGGTCATGTTTATATACACAGTAATTAATGTAGATATGAATGATATTCAGAGTCAGCATTTGCTTGTTTCTCCAGGGTATCACAGTGGATGAGAGGAGAATCAAAGACATTAATACATTGGCAGACAGACTGATATCCCAGGGCAGAACAGACACATTGCAAGTGAAAGAGAAGAGGGCGGACATGAACCAGAAGTAAGTCTGATTTAATGATTCTGACATTGGATTTCAGTAGCAATGTCTATGCTGAAGATTCTTACAACCAGTAACAGCTAGCAACAAAATGCACAAAAACTGGTAAGTTAACAACTTAGGATGGTAACCTGCATAGCTGGTCATCAGTGAAAGTTAAAAGAAGATTGCAAAAAGAGAAAGGAGATAAGTTTCAAAATCAGGCATTGTGACTGATTTTGATTCATCATAGATTATCAGAAAGAGCATCTAGCTAAGTGTTGTCATTTTAATTACTGGTCCAGATAGGAAAACAACTTCACTCAGATGTGGCACTCGAGAACGTAACCAGTCATACAGTATCATGTTTTTCAAATAGTTGTTGAATGTGATAAAACATACATGACTTGCCAGTTGTGGCAAACACTGAATAATGCAATTCTATTTTTGACAGCAAGTTTTTTTCTTGTCTGTGTTATTGCTGTTTAACTAAGAAGTGGAGGAAGAAAAAAAAAAAAAAGCAAACAAAAAAATCGGCAGGGAATTCAAGAGCCCCTGCATTCTGTGCAATGTTTGCTCTCATTGCACAGACAATTTTCAGAAAGAATGAACTAAGTTGCTGTTGATTTTGACATTCATCAAGATTTGATTTTGTCCATATATATGTGTGTACTGATTCTGGCTGATTCTTAGAATTTGTTGATGAGTTTCATGGTGTAATCCAATAACTGGGAAGTATGAACCTGTTTTTCAATTTTTATTGAGATATTTAATAAAATTTCCTGTGATATCTTACAGATGGCAAAGTTTGCAAGGGGCCTTGAATGACTACAAAGCTCGGTTGGCTGCAGCTCTAGAGATCCATGCTTTCATCCGGGATGTGGATGACATCAATCATCGCATCCATGAGAAAGCTCATCTCCTGTCTGTGGAAGATCTCGGCAAAGATCTGGAAGCAGTCGAAGCCTTGCAACGCAAACAAGAGGAGGTGGAGAGGGACATGACTGCTCTACAGAACCAGTTAGAGGTAGCTGTTGTTACATATTGTATTTAACCTGTCTGACTGAAGCATGAAATGCCTCATAAACTCAGGCTACATTTTTCACTGGAATCATAAGTGATTAGCAGATCTATACAACATGTTACCATATTGCCACAAAAGGACAAAGTGGATAAGTGAAGTGAAACCAAAGGTATGAGATATATCAGCATTGTGAGAATGGTTTGTTCCAAGCAACACAGGACTAGATTAAATACTAACAAAATCATCTTTGTCCATTGTAATTGAGCAATTTTACTACAACCATCCTGAAAAAAATGCAGCATCACAGCCATGATCTTTGCTCAAAATGAGCAGTATAATTCCTGACATAGTCATCACTTGCATCAAGAAGTGAAAAACCCCATGTTTGTTGATGTTTACATTAGGTTTGTAAATTTCTGTGTTATGTTCTGATGTCTCCTTTCAGCCACTTGTAGATGGCTGTCTTGTACTTCTCTGTGTGAATATGCTGTATGTCATTCTCTCTGTGGCAGTTTCTCTCTCTGTTTTGACTGTAGGGAGAAGTACGGTCTTAAATAAAACGGTAAACTGGATGGTTATCTTGGACACCACAAAATAATCTTTGTTACGCACTTTCACAGAAAATTGAGACCCAGGCAGGCAAGCTATGTCAGAAGTACAAGGAGAGAGCCCAGGAGATTGAGAGCAAGAAACAAGAAGCTGATGATAACTGGGAAAAATTGGAGGACTTGTCAGATGCAAGGTACAAGCTCTGGCTTTGTCTCTCTTCAAAATGAGCAGATTTTCAGAGAATGTTTAACCATCTCTCATATAAAAATATATCATTTTAACATTTTTGGCAGAGTCTGTAATTCTCAGTAGTAATAAAAGTAAGCACTCTTAATCATTGTGTGGATAGAATACTTCTGAAACCCTCTGGTTATTAAGGGCTAAAAAAGTTGCATGTGAAATTGATAGATAAGTCATATACATGTATACAAATTTATCTATTAGAATGCGTATATATATATATATAAAAGCATCTTTATGAACAGTTATTGTCAGTTCATTCCTTTCTTCATTTCAGAAAAGCCAAACTTGCAGAGTCATATCAACTACAGAAATTTCTTGCAGATGCACGAGAACTGGTGAGTTGTCTGCACATATAGGACAATTCATGTAAATGATATGATGACCTTATTACACCATTTAATTACCTTGAAAGACTTAACAGAGTGGTACCTTTTCTTCCGGTAGCCAGAGCTGAAATTATAGTTTGCAAGTGGCCACCAAAGTCTGAAGGGAGAAATGCCAAGTTGCCTCTTCTTATTTCAATATCTGGCAACCATGGCAGGATAATCAGTTTTTCTGCCTTGATCAAATTTGATGAAAATTCTGACTGATCATATCATAGCCTTGAAAAAAATAACAATAAAATTCTGTATGTTTTGAAAGTAGCACATCCTTCATAATTAATCATATGGATGTTGCTATTGTCCAGTTAATGTTTGACATGCTGCCACAGCTATTAAAACACAACAGCAAATTCAGTGTCTTTCTAAAGTGACAAAAGTCTTTATGAACATGTCTATTAGTCTGTTGTCCGGATTGGCTCACACTATGGTGTTGATGATTTTTCCTGTATAGATCAATTGGTCCAATGACATGATCAGCAAGATGAATGCCCAGGAGCTGGCCAAGGATGTGACTGAGGCAGAAAATATGTTACAGATGCACAATGAGAGAAAGGTAAGCTTCTCTTAGACTCACAGGCCCTTTTAGGGACATCTTGTAATTATTATTATCTGCACAAACCCACAGCATCATTGATGTGGATTACATAAAATTAGTGATGGCTTATCATAGTGGGTTGGTCTTGAAACAAAGCTTGAGTAGGAATAGGCATGGAAAGGGGAAAAATAAAAAAATAAAAAAAAAGAAATGTATGGCTCATGTATTTTCTAGTAAGTGAAATAGTCTTGTCCAACACTGTGGCATTAGTTGTTGCATTGTGCAAGAGTGGATGCCATTCTTACTAATAAAATAGCAAGGATTGACAACTGCTCTAACACATCACAATCTATTTTTATAAGTCAACATGTGCAAATCTCCCTCAGTTTATTTGGATTTCATACAGTGATCATCATCTAGTATTCCATGATGCAGATTGAAAGATGTGCAGATTTGTTCATCAGTTTGCGAGTATTTTAAATAATTTACAGATTGTCAGACTTAAGTTACTAGAAAAGCTTTGAGAAATCATTTCAAACTCTTAAAAAAATGACAAGTGCAACTTGGTTCAGTAAGAACATCAAATCCTAGCAGAACTGTCACTGTACTGTAGGAAAAATTATCAGCAGTTACATGAAAATTTATATACATCTTCTGATATATCTTTTAACGCATGTTGGACACAATATAGTTGTGACCGTGCTGATGCACTATTAAATTCCAACACAAACAAACACAGAATAAATATCATAATAAATGAATATATGATGATTCTGATTGCATAAAAATTGGAGTACTATTTTTATTCAGGCTGAGATCAATGGACGCAAGGGTCACTTCTCCTCCGTGCGAGAACATGGCAACAATCTGATCAACAGTCAGCACTATGCCAGTGAAGAGATTCAGAAGATGGTCAGACAACTGGACACCACACGACTGGCACTGGGTGGCTGCTGGGAGAAGAGGAACAACTTACTGACACAATGCCATAATCTACAGGTGAGAGGCCTACTTTCTGTAGGAGGAAAAAGGTAACATCTTGTGTTCATGGATTGAGATCCAATCCATTAATTTCACAACTTTTTTCCTTGTTTTTTATTTTGATTATTTGTTAATGTGTGCCTGGATTGGTTTGCTAAACATAAGTTCATTTGTGTGCTTTACTTAGTGTATTGTCCTCTCTCTATATAAAAATCCATGGTAAAAAAAAAATTAGAAAGACAGAAAGGCAAAAAAGAAAGAAATAGATGCTGTATTTTGGAAGTTAAGATATGTCCTAATATGCTTTTCAGCCACCTGCGGACTACTGTCTTGTATTTTGGAAGTCTTGCTAGTTTCATTTAAATGTAATGAGTTTCAGTACTCATGGAAATCCAGGAATCACGACTACTATTTTGGTCACTAATGTGAAATATTATTTCCACATTTAGGTGATTATTTTTCACAGTTTACAACCACAGCAGAAATTCAAAATGAAGTTTGATATTTTCCCCACTGTAAAGAAGTTAATAGGTTGTCAGGAGGGTTAATCATGCAGGATGATGTACTCAGTGGAGAACTGATTTTTCATATGTCACTTGAATCATTACTTGGAAATGTGATCTTTCATTTCTTCTAGATGTTCAAGGAAACTGCTGATCAAACTGAGAGCTGGCTGGGAACCAAAGAAGCTTTCCTGGCAAATGAGGATGTTGGTGTAAGTGCTCTTTTGTTGTTGTATATTTCAAAAGAATGTAAAATGTCAAATTGTCAATATGCTTGAGTAATTAGTAGAATAGCATTTATGTATATCTCTTTGATTCCATATGTGATCAGTTATACCAAGGGTCTTTATGCAGAAATGAATCTTGTTCTGACTATCAATTGATTGAACACTTGTTGCTCTGTAGGTTGCGAAAGAAGACATATTAAGGAGAAGGTTAAACAAATAGTGTGATGGGATAAAATTTGAGAGTGATTATACGTATGACAATCTGTCAATTTGATTATGACACCATTGTGCCAGTGTGGAACAAAACATAGTAATATGCATTAATTAAGCATTTTTTGGTCACATTTTCAGAATACTTTGTACAGTGTGGAGAGTCTGATGAAGAAACACGAGGGATTCGAGAAGACCACAAAGGCCCAGGAGGACAGAATTGACGAACTCAAACAGTTTGCCTCAGATCTGTGTGCTGACAACCACTATGCCACTGACGAGATCAACGGCCGCTGCCAAGCAGTGCTGAACAGACGGAAACGAATGTGGGAAACGTCAGAAGCTCGCAAGAAAAAACTGGCTGACTCTCGGAATTATCAACTATTCCTGAGAAATCTGTATGAGGTAATATTTGCTCTGAATTTTTGTCTCTAGCTTTATGAACGAAAAACTTAGAAGCCTGCCTTACTAGATTATATTGCTACATTGTTGAATTGTAAGAGTTTGTAGGAAGCAGTTCTTGAGAAAAGTTCTGTTTATCTATTAATTTTTTCACATTATAAGCACTGAGCATAAACAAGTTTTAAAAGTAAGGTTAGAAGTCAGAGAGTCCAGCCACCTTATGATTGATTGGAGTTATAGGATCTAGCTTTCAGTTGTAATACTTATATATATGGAAAAAACCTGAACTGATGATATAAATTTTGGATCTAATTATTAAAATATAAGTGAGTTTGCCATTCATGGTGACAAAGGAAATGATAAGAAAAACACTGCATGGATATGTTATCCAAAGGTTCATTATGAATATCTGGAAGGTACATAGATAGATAACTGTTGTGGTCCTAAGCAAACAAAATCCCCAAATCTTTCAACATTTGGTTTTTTGGCTTTTTTTGTTTGGTTGTTTATTTACCACATCATTTTGGATTTGTCATTGTGATTATATTTTATTTATTTTAATATGTCAGATCTATGATGTCAAGCTGTATTGTTTGGTTGAGTAGTTGACCTTATATGGCTATGTTTTGGCAGGTATCAGCCTGGATCAATGAAAAACTTCAGGTGGCACTGGATGAGTCGTACAGAGATCCCACAAACCTGCAGGCCAAGCTGCAGAAACATTCAGCTTTTGAGGCTGAGTTGTCAGCAAACAGGAACCGAGTGGATGCTGTGGTTGAGGTAAGATTATGGATGTTCTCGCCTGGGGTAATATTCCACAAAACAAAGAAATGTTATGTTAGATCAAGAATTCTGAGCAAGAGCACATCATTCTTGAAAATAAAGAGATGAAATCACAATATCTTCTTGTTGATTTCTGAAGTGTGGCCTTTTCTTCATGAATTTCAATGATTTAAGGTGATAAACTTGTTCATCGCCTCTTATTATATTTTGGAAGTTGGCCTTTTCTTCATGAACTTCAATGATTTCAGATGGTAAACTTGTTCATCACCTCTTATTTGCAATCAGCTGAGATAACCACCACGTCAGGAGGTTGAAGGGCTTGCATAAACCCTAACCGTAACCTTATTTGAAACTGCCACTATTATTGTTGTGGATTTAACTCATCACATACTATTCAAGGACAATGATAGTGGAGAATCTACTTTTCCACTGCTTTCTGGTTTGATAGTCTCTTTAATTTTCTTTGTGGATGAACTGAATTTGTCAATTTTGTCTTTGTCTTTTTCCATGCTGCCTCTAGGAAGGGAAAGGCTTAGTAGAAGAGAAACACTATGCCAGAGCAGACATCCACAAGCGTCTGGAGGAACTGGAACTTTCCTGGCAAGCTCTTATTGCTGCCAGCGCTGATAAGAAAGATCGGCTCCAAGACGCTCACCAGGCCATGCTCTTTAACAGGTAAAAACTCAAATTTATCTGTAAATGCAAGAGGTGAGATATTTGTAGACAACAGCATATTGTGTAAGAAATAAATGGTGTGTATGAGTCCAGGAAAGCTCTTGTTCAGTGAAGTGAACATCAGTATGGAAACAACTTGTACAGATTAAAAATGTAATATATGCAAGTAAACTTGAGAATTAATTTTTTGGTAAAGAACAAAAATGTAATATATGCAAGTACACTTGAGAATTATTTTTTTTTTGAAAAAGAACAATCTTCTCTGTTTTCTGTGTGTGTTTGTTTTGCATTTTAAATAGTAATCTGTTGTGTTTTATATATTTCTTGTGAAACTGCAATATTTTTAGGCATTTTAAGCCTGCTTAGGATTAAGATCAGATTTGTAGGAATCGATTAGATGAAAGGTAAACTTTGTCGGATGAAAGAGCCCAGAGGGTCACTTCCATGAACTATCTGATTTGTTGAGTCATGAAGCTGTGATCAGTTCTGAGATGAACTATTTTATGTGGATGATCCTGTTTGTGATTCCAGAGTGGTGCAGGACTTGGCTGTTTGGATGGATGAGGTGGAGAATCAACTGATGTCAGAGGATCATGGGAAAGACCTGAGCTCTGTCAACAGCTTGTTGAACAAACATCAGGTAGGAAATGTGAGACAGAAAGAGAGGGAGAGAGAGAGAGAGAGATGGTCTCAGACAAACACATACACACAGAAGGATAGAGAGACAATAAGATACAGAGATAAAGTGGAAGAGAAAAAATGCATGTAAAGAAAGCAGAAGAGAAAATAACCTATATTTAAAGTGTCAAAACGATATGCTCATACCCTCCCCATCTTACCAAGTAATATCCTTGTAATTTCCTCTGACTTTATTTTTATTTTGTTGTTACCTAGCAACTGGAACAAGATATTTCCTCACACAAGGAAAAAGTGACCGATGTCTTGGACGCTGCTCAAGTCTTCAAAGAGGCCAAACATTTCATGAATAAAGAGCTGCAAGCCAGTGCAAGAGAAATCTCTGAGAGGTAAAATATGTGGTACATTCATTCATCCTCATTTCATGCTGTCATTTGAAATGTCCTTTTCTGTTAAGCACTCAGAGCTTGCTTTGAGAATAAACATCATAAAGGAGCATCATGCAGCTAATCACACCATTTTTTTAACTTGAGATAACAGTATAACCATACAGTTATGTGATTTTCAGTATTTGTCAAAATTTGATAGTGAACATGAATAGACATTGACAGGTGCCAATTCAGAGCAAAGATACTTCAGAGAAAGACAGAATTCAATTCTGTAGGTAAATTTATGGAGTTTATATCTGGAGTTGGTTTGCTGTGTACCATCTTCCTGCCCATTGGTATGCCTATGGATAAAATCTCTTGTCTCCTTGTCTGCAGATATCAGTCTCTGGTGGAACCTTGTCACATCCGACGTGAGAACCTGGAGGAAGCCAGGCGTATGTATCAGTTCTTCCGAGATGTTGAGGATGAGTTGTCCTGGATACAAGGCCGACGTCCGCTGGCAGAATCCCAAGATTTGGGGAATTCCCTGACAGCTGTGCAGAACCTGATGAAGAAGCACCAAGTAAGATTTTAGACTGTTGAAACTCTATGAAAGTGCTGAAATTAACACTTTGTTCTAATACTTCTGACTGAATTGTCTGAGTTGTAAATATTGGTTGCTAAAAACAGACTACAGTTGAAAGACCTGTGGTGAATATTTGTGTAAAGTTCTAAAGTGGATGAATTATATAACGGGTCACAGCAACTTGTTTCTTAACTTGATGATCAGTTTGACAATGAGGCTTGATTTGTCTGTCTCTCATTCTGTTACTATTTGTCTTTGTCTTCTCCAACACACACTCGCAGTCAATCAATCATCAGTTACTCCATCAATCAGTCAGTCAGTCATCAGACTGTAAGAAACCAGTATGTGTTGTCTGTGATACTTCAGCTGTGTTGTTACATCACAGGAGAGACTTTGCCATTCATACATAGTTCTAACACATTGGGATTATCAGCTCAGTTGCTTCAAGAAGAAGAAAAGCTTGATACCTCACTATTGCCTTTATTAAGACTGTTTTTCCCAGTCTCAGCACATTCTTTGTTCAGATACAGGTGAACACAAATTAGAGAAATGAAATTATCATATGCAACTTGAGTGAAAATAGAGACATCAGTGGTTGATATACAGATGAACCTCCAATATATGTATATATCAATCACTAATATATATATATTACATATATGTCAATCAGTCTACATGAAGGGAAATTAAATATAAATGTTTTTAAATATGTTTGCTCTGCACATTTACATAAGGATGAAATGAATGAAGATCATCTGCTAGACTTGATGAGTGATATCAGTTATGATGAAGATGATGAGAAAGAAATGGAACCAGTGGGGGACAAATGTAATGGAGAGACTGATAAAAAAGAAGAGGTTTGCAGATGATGGCTTGCCCTATATCAGTATGGAGTGCCATGTACTCAGTCACTCATGTGTGGTGCTCACTTTTTGATAATTTCCTGTCTCTTGTCAGAGATTCGGATATTTTTGTGACATAATGTGGCTTCTTTTACTTTCTCTCAGTTTCTCTTTTTGTGACATGTCATTGTTTCTTTCTTGTTTGATGACTTTTTTTTTTTTTCAAATAAATATGCAGTATTTCATATCACTGATCAGTTCATCCTGGACGGATATTTCTATCAATTGTTGATGTAACTGCTCAATATCTCACAGTATTTTTCTTTCTGTTTTCTTTTTCAGTATTCATTTTATTTACTTTCCTCATCAGTTTTAGCTGGCAATACATACAATCTAAATTTGAAATATTTAGCAAATGATAATTTAACAGATGGGATTTCATGTTTCATGATGGCATAGTTGTGTTACAGTGTCACATTTCTGTGCGTGTTTCACATTTATTCCAAACCATCACAGTTGTAAGACAAAACTATTCGCAATGTTTGTGACAAATTTCAATGTCCTGCAGTAAATGTAAATGACATGTATAATATTTCAAACTACTTGGTCATACGTATATGGAGGACGATCACTCTGTAAAACCACAGAAATTGCTACTCAGCCAATATTCCTCAGCCAATTTCCTAATGTAGCTTATCTAAGAACTGTAATAGGCTTATATCATAAACAGAACAAAACTGTAGATTAAAAACTATGAATCTGTTGCATATCTTCATAAACAAAGATGAAAAATCTTATTTTTAAAATTTAAAGACGCTGCATTTGAGGTTTGAAAGTTAAACAGTTGATTAAATTGCTAGAATTTGTCTAAACACTGGATTGTATGAATGTCATAAAAATATTTACAGTTTTTATGTCACCTGTTATGCCGCTGATAATCTACTGAGGATTTATTGCTACCTGCAGGCTTTAGAGTCAGAGATTGTTGCCCATGAACCTCTCATTGAAGCTGTTGCCACAGCCGCACAGCAGATGATCCGAGGGAAACATTTCGCAGCCCCAGAGATTCAGTCACGCCTGGACAACTTGCATAAGAATTTATCAGATTTGAAAAAGAAAACATCTGACAGGAAGAACAAGCTGCGAGATGCTCTGGAAGCCCAGAAGGTGCAGTTGTGAAATATGTCTGCTTCCCTGTCTTGTTTGTTATATCTACTTGATAATGCTTTATGTTGTTTAAACATATTATGTTTAAGTATAATAATTTTTTTTGTATACTTTTGTTCTTGTTATGATGGGAGAGATGTTTTTGTGATTATTTTTCTTCTGTGGATTTGGTTATCTAATTATCAGTGCTCTATGGGTACTGGTTTGTCTAAATTTGAGAGTGCCAGTGCAGGATTCAGATGTAAGAACTTTTTTAATGATTTCTTAAGAATTCACAGCAATGATCTTTTGTCCAGTGTTATTCTTTTTACAGTGTTGTGTCGGTGTTAATATAATTTTGTTTAATGATGTTGTTTTATGGTGAAGTGCCTGTGTTAGTTGTTTATGTATCTTTGTTTGCCATATACTTTCCCCAGTTTTACACAGAAGTGAGTGAGCTGGAACAATGGATGAACGAGAAGTTGCCACAGTTGACCAGTCCAGATCTGGGCAAGGATGAAGATTCCGTGCAGGTAAATGCATTGTCTGTTTCAATCTGGGGTGATGCTATTGTTTTGAGAGAAGAACAAGTATTCTAAAAAAGTTTGGCATAAAATATATTCTGAATACTGATTTCACACTTTTTTTGTGTTATAAAATTTGACTTGATCTATGATCCTTGTTAGAGAAGATGATATTTTGGTATTCACATTTTAATTATATTACAATGACATTGATAATAAAGAATATGTTAATCAAGGATAGAAACAAAATTATCATAAGTCAGTTTATCTCCTCAAAAAGATTCTATTTGTCTCAAATATCTTTTAGAATTGTAAACAGCTATTTGTCTGAGAATATAGAACTTTTTATAGCTCGCTTAACTGCTATAACATGAGTAGTCAGATTTTTTATTGTGTCTTGTTCATGCTTAGATGTGTTAGCATGGTGTTAGTGAGTGATCCAGTGCATCCTTTTCTTTTTTTTTTTTGCTATTCATTCTCCCAGGCCTTGATTAAGAAACTTGATGCCTTGGAACGAGACATTGACAACTTTGCCAACAGTATAGGAGAGTTGTCTGCCTTGAGTCGCACACTGACAGACCGGCAACACTACGATTCAGAAAACATCAAGAAAACTCAGGTCTGTGTTGTCTCTTAGCCTTATTTCATTCTGTGTGGCACTCCCATACAAAGGATGGCTAAATATTGCATAGCTTTGAAATTATATCTGAGTATAGTTTCCGTAACATGAAATAAGCATCTCAACTTTTTGTCAGTTATTTAATTACTATGAAGGGTCTTAGTTTGCCATTTGTGAAGTTTGATACTGATCTACAGATCAGAATGTCACACATGATCCTAATTTCTAAATGGTTGTAAGGGATTCATTGAGAGATAAGCTATAGTGTGTTGTAGAAGCATGACATTGTTGAATATTTAAAATAGCTCAATGGCTAGATTGCTTGAGATGAAAAGAGGACTGGGAACTAAGACAGTGGAAAAAGACAAAGTTATTGGTAGAGCATAATTGTTGCATGAGTCCAAAACCAGGTACTTTGCTTTGCATGGAGAAACTTGAATCGTTAATCTCCTACTATTTTTTTACAGGCTGAGATTGAGCGACAGTATTCACGGTTGCAAGATCTTACAAATCAGCGAAGACAAAAGCTGATGGACAGTCGCAAACTGTATGAGTTTTATCATGAAGCTGATGTGGTTGAGTCTTGGATGGCGGACCGAATGGTCATCGCTTCCTCTGAGGACTATGGCCAGGATTTAGAGCATGTAGAGGTAAATGCTTTTTTCTGAGATTCTTACTGCTGATGTTTGACAATCCAGCAAATAATTTTGTCTTTAGACTTCCTATTACTGTCTATCTGCCTGTTGTCCCCAAAGGCCAGACATCTCCATCTTGGGACAATGTTACCTCTGTTTGAATCTTTGTCTTTGTTTGATTCATTTCATATATGATTTTCTGTCAATGATCTTTGAATATGCATATAGCTGTTACATTTCCATTTAACTGTTATATTCTTCTCCATTGCAGAATTTTATATTATGTATTTGATCAATGTCTGTGTAATATTCCATATGTGATACAGTCACAGCAGAAGTCAGTCTGTAATGCAACACTGTCAGAGCCTTTTAGTCAAGTCTGTCATATTCTGTTCCTCTTTGTGATATTTTCGTCTATTTTTGCATATGAGTGTGAATGTATCCTGTGTGTCTTCATCAACTGTGAATGGAATTTCCTTTTGAGGACAAATAAAGTTTATCTTATCTTATCTTACCTCATCTATCTTATCATCTCTGTCTTTTGCATGTTCTGTATCTTATGTTATCTTGTTGTTTTAGTGACGGCTATGTCAGTCGTTAATTGTGATTTCCATGAATTTTGTGATCAAAGACTATGTTTTGTCACTGTTCTATGATAATGGCATAATTCATATTTATGCCAATAAGCAACTAATGTCTCATAGTATTCCTGAACATGAGAGCTATCAGTTAGTGTCACTGAAAAAGGGATGCTCCAATAGAATTATATATTAATTCTGCAGAATCATAATGGCATAATCATTGAATGGCTTGTGCTACAAAAAAGTCTTTTGTCAATACTTCAAAAGAACTGAAAGTGACTTATGGCTGTATCATACAGCAGTGATCATTTGTTTCCTACAGTTTCATCTATGTAAAGTTTTGTTGATCATGACCAAGTAATGACATTCAGAGTTGATTTCTCTTGCAGGTATTACAGCAAAGATTTGAAGATTTCTGGCACGACCTCAACAACAACGAAGAGCGGATCACTCACGTGGTGTCAATGGCCCGAGCCATGCTGGATGCTGGTCACTTTGAAGCTGATGCGATACGGCAGAGGACCACAGACATTGAGAAACAATGGGCAGAATTGAAAGAAATATCTCAGGCCAGACAAGATGTATGTAGTTTTGCAATGTCTCTCAAACAAAATAGTCTGGAAATGTGAAGTGAATCATTTTATCATCACATCTAGACTACATGTTTAAGATTTATTTAAATTTTTGTTGTTGTTGAAATTACCTAATTTTTATTTATGAACAATTTGCAAGGATTACAGGGCGTAGTTTAGCAGATGAAGCTACACTTCTAAAAGAGGCAGTGAGGACATAAGAAATCACTGCTATAGAATATGAATAGATGAACTTGCAATGTAAAAATGTTTATGGCTTTGTTATAGACTGTGCAAAGTTAATTGAACATGGATTAGTTGTTTTAATATCTCTGTATGGAGATGCTCAGACACCTACTGACCCCTGACCTGTCATGCTTTCTCTCATCAGGCCTTGTGTGGAGCGAAGGAAGTTCACATGTACGGTCGGGATGCAGACGACACCCTGGAATGGATCCAGGAGAAAGACCTGGTGGTCAGCAGTGATGACTATGGCCATGACCTTGAGAGTGTTCAGGCTTTGATCAGCCGACATGAAGGTTTGGAAGTGAGTACCTTCTTTATAATGTACTTTTGGTACTGATAGATTCATGTGCTTTATTGTAATTGTTGCAACTTAGTTATCTATTTGCTTTTATATGATGATTTAGATTTGAACAGCTCTTTTGTTGTGATGCTTGAGATGCTGCAGTGAAAACAAATGAAGAGAAACATTTTAGGGAGTTTTACGGTGATAATTTTCTAGCTGTACTTGTGGGGTTACAAACGTGACATGAGAAATAAATGTTCTTGGAATTTTAATACAAATACATTTTTGCCATTTGAGACAAAGTTTATGAGGGGACAGATAAATCCTTTGCAGTGCAAAGTTACAACACTTGGAACAAAACGACCATACTACTTCTCCCTGATCTTTCACCCCACACATATATATGTTATTTAGTGACAATTGCATGTTCAAGATGAACTCATCTCCTAGAATTCTGTTGTCACGAAGAGAGGAAATATATCATTATATATTTCTAAATTATACTTTTTTACATTCTTCAGTTACTTCATAAACATTCCTTGTATGATATTAACATTAGTGTTTGCTTTTCCCTTCTCAGAGAGACATGGCGGCCATTAGTGACCAGGTAGAGAGCATAACAAAAGAAGCCGAGCGACTCATCAGCACATTCCCTGATGCCCAGGAGCACATCGCAGCCAAACACGAGGAAATGGTCGGTGCTTGGAATACACTAGTGGAAAAAGCTGGCCATCGGAAGGAGAAGTTGACTCAAGCAGAACAGTTACAGCTGTACTTCAATGAATACAGAGAACTGACGTATGTAATTGCATAGTCTGGACAGTTTACAAAGCACCAAATTTTTACTTATAAGTCTCAGTGAAACTCATTACTGTCTTGATTTTAGCTATTGAGTTTTCATAACAGCATGTCATACACTGGAGTTTGACATCAAAGTTAATCAGTATCTTGGATTTTGATATTGCAGTTTGGTTTGGTTTGGTTTGGTTTTGATGTTTCGGTCCCTTTCGGCGTGCCCCCGGGGGGGCTGTGCCATGTGCCATATCGGGAGAACCGTCACATGTATTTTTTCTTGCATGTTGGACTATGGTTTTTGCATTTTGGCCTTTCGCCCGCCGTCCGCCTTATGCTCGCTTTGGTCCTTGATCTGATCAGGGCAGTGCAGTGCCCGCGGAGAGTGCTTTGAAGTCGCGCCGTAG
>JBCEWB011023325.1:0-14925 GCA_039654565.1 Peronia peronii | reverse complement strand
TGTCTCGAATCGTATCTGTATACCATGGTATGAATTTGTGTGTATGTTGCTGCCCATGTTTGTTTTGAGGCATATTCCGTTCAACGTTTTCGTCCTGCTGTAAAGTGCTTTGAGCCCTCCAGGGGTGAGGCGCTATATAAATGCCCTTTATTATTATTATTATTATCTAGACTCTACCTCCATGGGAGCCATACAGAGGGACTGTTCACTTCATTGACATTATTTCTGCCCTGGATCTAGATCTAGATATCTGGCATCTTTTTTTTAATGATATGTATTCAAATTATTTTTCATATAGATTTAATGATAGTGTATACTCAGTAAATGCTACCACACCAGTCACCAGCTTTACAGTTTGTAGTAATTTATTAATAGGCTGTTGCTATTCGGACGCTGGTCCCCATAGAATATTTTTGCTATATGGACCCGAAGCTATTTTTAGAACACCCCCATGGACACGGACCCGGAGCTATTTTTAGAATGGATGCGGGTCCCCATAGAATATTTTTGCTATACAGACCCAGAGCTATTTTTAGAATACCTCCGTGGACCTGGACTCGACCCTTTAGTGTTACGTTGCTATTATGTTGTTATACGGACCCAGCCTCGGGTCCGTTTAGGCTAGTGTCCATTTGCTATCCGGACCCTGGTTTACTTTATTTACTGGCTTACTATCTGATAACGTGTTTTCTGATTACTGATTTGCTATTGGGACACATGCTTTCTAAATATCGCTGGTGGAGTGATGAAACCTCATAACCCCAGAAAGGAAAATTTTACAGGAGAGACAACAAACTGATTTACTATTGAATAAGAAGGCGTATACGAATCAAAATTGCTACAGATAAATGAAAACACTTTTGGAACTTGGTTACTACTAAGAAATCACTTTTATACAATTTATATGACTGCGTGGTGGGATGCGGGGTTTTATTACATTATTTTTGTTGTGATGAAACCATGTAACCAGCGGGCAGGAGGGTTGCGAGGTTTCATCATGACAGAGTTAGTGGGTTGCGAGTTTTTGAACTGTTCGAAGCAACAGACACTGATAAAGATATTTTTTTCAAGACCGCTTGATTTGAATTAGAGTCCCGGCCAACTCAAGTCAAATAAATGTTGGAGTGATCTGAGGAGCAATGGTGACTACGAAACACAAAGTGGAAATGGGTTTGGTGACATAATGCAGAGTTTGGCTTTGAATCTTCATACAGATTAGCGATTAGTGTAGTTTGTATCAGTGAGCTTAGGCAAAACTAGTTACTTCCATTTAACTAAGAAGAACAATTAATGAACATCTATATGCAATACGGTCGCTGATTTTACAAGGGAGGGGTTTCGAGAGGGACGTTAAACAAAACAACAACTCATTATTGAGGAATAATTTGTCATCCCTGGATTGGTCGTAGTGAGGATTCTTCGGTGATTCGAATTTCTAAATTCCCTTTAGGAGACCAGGGTTTCTTACAAACCATTCACCCAGTCCAGTTGAATTTAGGACATTTTTTTTTTTTGCACACTGACAACTTGAGGCTATCCTTTTTCAGTGTGTATTTGAAGATGTGTTCTCTCCTTTTCTTCTGAATATCTTCTTTTAGTTTGGTCTTTGTCCATTATTCTGAGAAAAAGTACATCATCTATCCATCCATCCATCCGTGTATGCATGCATACATTCATGCATACATGCTTGCATACTTACAAGTACACATGCACAGATCCATATAAACATGCATGCATACCTACATACTTTACATACACGCACATACATACATACATACATACATACATACATACATACATACATACATACATACACTAGACATACAGACATTCATACATACATTCATATATACACACACACACACACACACATACATACACAGGGGACTTTGTAGCCGAAAGGTGCTAGTCTTTCATTACAAAGGTACTGGGTACTGATACTGTGCTCACATGGCATTTTTTCTACCCTTCTCCATGGAGAATTTTACCACAGCCCTCAATCTTAGGGGACAGTAGGTAAGATCCAGTCTTCTCGAATAGGTGTGAAAAACTTGAGTTGTGCAAAAATTAAAAACAAACTCTTACTAAAATTCATTTGGGGCATACCCTTCTAATATGTTTATAATATAGTCTCATACGTTTATGACTTAGAGTTGTAAATGGCCTAAAACTCATACAGACAGCAAAGCAACAAGTATACACACACAAACATACATAGACACCCATTTACACGCACATGTATATTAAAATGCACTGAATTAACTATTAACGCTTTGTTGGCGACAATTTAAAAGCTGAACAAGTTTGAATTGTAATGAAAAATAAAAGTCTAGTCTTGGTTTTCTTGTCATAAAACTCTCCTGGACACCTGAAATCTTGATCAGTCAACGTTCTTGAACAGATTTCCCATACATCAGTGATGATAATTGTTGTTTTTCTTATATCTTTCAATCCTAAGAAGGTAGGATTATCTCGGCTAAAACTGGCTGCCTGTTTTTGCTGGGAGTTTTTGTAGGCAGAAATTTGTAATGTGGAAATTGTGCACAGACAGTGGCACTCTGCTTATTTTTCATCGATTCGTAACTGTCAGGGTTCTTTAATGTGCGTAATGTACACATGGGACCTCCGAAATATATTCGCCGTTTTTCGAGAAGGCTAGACATTGGGTTTCTCTACCCAGAAGAAGCCAGGGGACCGTTCAGCCACTGAAAAAATGTAGGTTTTAGATCTTCGTGTCCTTTCATCCCCACAGTAGGAGGATTGTCAAGAACTTTCTCTGGATGTTGAATGGGTGTTAGACGTGACGTTAATAGTGGTGAATGCGGATGAGACACACACAATGGTGGAGAAACAACAGGAGTCCTCACGTCGAAATGATGCAGAATTTATTACAGGTGCTTGATATCAATACAAACTTCATGGCAGCTGTCTAGCTCCGATACACACAGCCCTCACTGCATTCCACTTCTCTCACTGCAGTACACTTGTCCTCTTCGCAGTACACTTGCCCTCTCTCTAGAACACTTGTCCTCTCTCTACACTCTCTGGCCAAGCCCTCATATATATACTAGCCCAACGTGGAACATTCTCCGTGTAGAACGATGTCAAATGTGCTGGCGCCAGCACACGTAATGCACACACGATCTAACTAGACTCATATAGAGTCCTCCCAAAGCTTCGGGCGACCTTCGCTGCACACCCTGCACACCACACACTGGCATGGGCTCGGCACACAATTACGGTCAACTGAACATCGCTCACAACACACTCACGTATACCCTGCATGCACTATCATGATTCGTTACACCAATAATTGATCTGTTTTTTTCTCTGATCCTTCCAGAAAAAGAAATTCAGATTCAGAAAACTTACCATTGTCAGGTCAACATAAGATTTGTCCATCTTCCGACTAGCACCATTGCTAATTTCAGCATTCAGAATGATTGCCTCTCCTGGCACATAGCCCTTTCTATCAATATGAAACGATGCTTGAATTGGTCCCGACTTGCAGCACAGACAGCACAGATGCTTTTGATTGGATCCTTGTGCCCGTTGCTAGAGATCACAGATGAAAAGAAGGCAAAAATATTAATAACTTCACAACTTAATCTATTTCATTTTCAATATGATCCAACTTTTCCAAATGAAGAAATATTATAAGCTGCATTCAGTAAGAGACATGAAATATGATTCTTTCTATTTGTATGTCTAAGAAAATGAAAAAATCATTATCAAATGACCATATATTACAAATTATTTCCGTGTTTATACAGTTATGAAATGCCTTGATGTCTTTGCATAATAAACTGTGTGCTTTGATCAGTTCCTTATGAAAAATGAAAAAAATAAATTATATCCGCAGAGACACATTCTTAATCGCCATCTCCTCTTTGACTTAAGTTCATAAGAAAGACAAAAACTTCAGCATGGTCCTATCTAATTTACGGACTATATTAAGAATCAAATTCAGAGTGAATTGAGAAACATGGCACAAAAAAATATATCACAGGTGAACAAGTCAGAAGATATGGTATTATATCAGAGGGAGAAATATGAATGTGTGCTCTTACAGGACAATGAGCAACAACATATTAGGACTATAAGATGTGACACCTGATGACAGATGAAGGCAACATTACTATTCAATTGCATAACCAAAGCAAAAAGACAATAGGAGTTACAAGCATATTTCTCACTTACCGCATATTCTGGTTGTGAGTTCAAATCCAATATACTTATAATGGTGAAAGGTCTTTTGGTCTTGTGGTCAAATTTCCATGGCTTGTCAATTTTACTTTTCACCACATATCTCACATGACCAGTGGCACTTTCATAAGAGGATGGGAGACCTTGGGGCAACTGAAACTGGAATGGAAAGGTGTGTCTCCCAGCAGCCAGCTCTGTGGTACTGCTGCCTTGATTTGACCCTGTATATCAAATTGTAATCAGTTTTATTTTAAACCAGCCGAAAATAAATCTGGTCATCTTGCCTCATGACCAGTGCTATTTTTACATAAACAGTATATGATCTATGAAACACAGCCCAATGGCGCCATCCAGGAGTGACTAGTTAGAAAGAAATAAGTCTGAAAATGACATTTCTGAAAAAAATATACAGGTAGATGAATCAAAACCTTGCTCTTTATTTTATGGAGAAATAGTTCAACAGTCTCACTTCTCACTTTTAAAATTTATACTTTTGAAATTATGTCTGTATCCCTCATGCTCCATGCAGCAGACCAAACCCACAATTATACACTAATGCCATTTTCATAGTTCAAAACAAACACTTCTATTTGCAGTCATTTCTCTAACACTGAAAATAAACTTTTTACAAACTATAGCCTTTCCAGCAATCTCACCAAATTTGCCTGTTTAATCTCATCCATAATTGTGACTGATAATGCTTAAAAGCAGACCATCACTGTTGGTATGAAAATGACAGATTTGTATCCAAAATGTATTAATCACTCCTCCCTGAACATTATAAATATGAAGCACAATTTCTGAACAAAGATATTAAGACTTCAAATATTATAAATTCACCAAAACGTTCTCCATTGCTTTCCACAGATTTCATTCTCTACACTAGAAGTGTCAGAGGCTTATCTCTGGTTAAACTTTATATATTTCTATCACTCTCCAAATAAGATACAATATAGTAATACACCCTGTGCCTAGAAATACCTTTAGCAAAGTCATTTCTTAACCATGAACAAATATCATTTTAGAAATCTGTGTACTTTCAACTGATAATTTACAGGTTAACATACATTGCCTATGGTGTCAAACTTAGACATGTCTAATGGGTCAATTCATGTTCAAGAACGTGCTCATTTTACTTTGCATATGAATTCTTTTTCCAAAAACATATGATCTGGTTATGAGAAACTTATCTTATATTGCAATTCCAGCCTAACATGACATGTTTTTTTTTGGATAAATTAACACCATCAGATGATATACTAGCACTTCATATCAGAGATATATTAGAACTCTAGTGGTTTGTTCTGACACTGGAAGAGTTAAAAAAATAAAGTCAGAAGAATCGGGTGACTCAATTAAAGAAGAGAGTTTCTTTCAAAATATTCTATGCCTGTGAAATTTTGCATTTGCTTGTTGTACTCGCCAAATTCCATGTTTTTATGCCGACTCACACTTGACAACTTTCTCACATCCTGTCATTGTTATAATACACAGCTGCGAAAACCCCATTTGGGTGGCTGAAGGCCTACAACTGTACAAACAGTTTCAACAAAATCATGCAAAATATCATATGTAATAAAATGTACTTACACATGCCAAAGAGCAGAACATCTTGGTTGAAGTAATTTTCAGAAGCAGAATAATGGCGAGTTACAGTACGTCGATTTTTGCCACTGCCAGTTGAGTGCTGCTCTGTCCAGTGAACATATGCTTTGCCTTCAAAAGTTAACTGTATACCTGTTGAAACAAAACAGCAAATAATTCCTTGTATATGGAATATAGCATCTGTCAAAAGAACTGTTAAAAAACTTGCATATCAACCAGTGGTATACTCTTACATGGCTCCATGTCTTAACTAACTTTTGAACTGCTTGCAACCAACAAATGAATGATTTACTGACAGAAGTCAAGTGTTTCATGAGTTTTAATGGTGAATAAAAATCACAGACAAGGGATTAACATAGCAATAAACACATGATGCTCCAACATAAGATTAAATATAAAACAAAACACAACAACAACAACAACAACAAAAAACAGTGAAAAATGATTAAGAGAATAATCAAGGACTAGGAAAGCATTAAGTTGTCACCTCAATTCTTATTTTTATTAATATCATAACAGCCTCTCCCTTCCTTTTAAAAAAAAACTTTGTAGATCTATATGTCTTGCCGCCAGTTGAAATGAGACTAAGTCGCTGGGCTAGAACGGAGAAATCGGGCTTTGAATGTGATGAGGAGGGTCAGGCATCAAATTTTTTTTTTATTGCAGAAATCGAAAGTGCATTCATTTGTGAACAAACCAGTATCGGTCTTACCCTTGATTTATAAATATTTCTTTATTAAAATTGAGTTTTTGTGAAGTAGGTATGTAGATTTATACGTTCGACTGTTCTTCTAAACTAGATTTTCTCAGTATTTCGGTCACTGCTGGGGGTCCTCCCTTGTCTCTCTTAACTGCAATATCTCTGGCTAGAATAAAGCTAGCTCAAAATTTTTTTCACCACCTTAAAGGGTATGAAATAAGTTTTCACATGATACCAAAAACCCTATATGGTGAAAAATCGACCTACGTCTCATTTTGACTGGTTGCGAGACATATGTGTGGGTAAATATACAAAATAAATGAAGACTCCAGTGGAAAACCCAGATAAGTCACATTTTTGTGAAAAATGAGTTATTGTCCTGATGTTATAAAGCACACCCCTAAGACTTGTTAATCAGAACAATAACTCTGAAAAACTAGGTAAATTCTGCTAAAAAAGAGAGTTTTTAAAAAGGTATACAGTGAAAAACTATAGACTTCAAAACTTTATTTTTTGGTTTTCTCCCTTTGTAGAAAATGTGACTTATAGATTTTTCCACTAGAGTCTTCAAATATTTCTCTAGTTTCCTTCATGGCATCATTAGTTTTCTATTTTGAGCAAGAAAATAGACCAATAGCATGCTGCCAATCATCACAAGAAGTAAGGTTTAGAGTAAGGTAGCCTAAATGCTTTTGCTAATTTATTTTTGCTCACAATGTGTCACATATGTATAACAAGGAAAACTTCTTTATGATAAGTATGAGCTTCACTATGAAGAAGGCCTTTTGCTGGTAAGTACTACAAAAAAAAATAATGATTAAAAAAAATTTTTTTTTCAATATAAATAATTCATTATGCTGTTCCATCCTATGCATTTGCTACTAGATGAGGATTATAGTACTGTTAATGGTCATGATCATATCTAGCTGAGTTCCTTTTTTTAATGGCTTTAGTATTCAATGTTCTACAACATATATAGTTATATTGGCTTACATCTCATGTCAGTGATACAACGAGTAAATAATAATTACAATAAAACATGTACCAGAACATTACAAACCTCTCATTTTCATGGGTTCCCTCAGTTCCACTGTAACATAACCCTCTAGAATTGTACCAGCATAGCATACGCTATTTGCCAGAGTAATCTCAAAAATGTTGAGTTTCCCCATTTCAACACTGTTCTCTGTCTGAAAACAGAAAGATGCCTTGATGTCAAACTATATGCAAATTATTTTTGCATTACAAAAGTATGGAAACTTTTATGGATAATCCAAATGTAGAGCCTATGGGTTTGTTTTCACTGTTCCATTAATTTAAATAGACATGGAATCGATCATTATAACTTGTGGTTAAGATTTTGGTTCCATTCTGCTATTTTAATTGCAGAATAAAATCTTGTTATATTGTTTGTTTCTTTAAAAAAATGGAAGTGGAATTAAGACGCCAACATGACGGATCTTTGCCTCCTGAACTCATCATTGAATGAGGAGAAAGATTATTTCACAGTTATTAATTGCCTTGAAATTGCCACAAAAAACACTCAGAAAAGAAAACCACAAGAAGACAATATATTGGATGTAGGTTACAAATGCATATATTTATTAGCAAATATTGAATCACGAGTCAAAATTCTGTGCTAGTTTGCTTTCATAGTTGAATGAAAAATTGGAACTTACCTTCAATTGCCTTGGCAAAACCTTTATTAATCCTCATTTAGCCATGTCACTAAATAACAATATTTGGACCTTAACTCGACATATTTCAGCAAATTTAGCTCTGAAATACATTGTTAACTCTAGAACTGAGACCCAGCGTAAGGGCTACAATGCCCTGTGGCATGCCTTGCCGGGCTTGTCAATCTGGAGCTCAGCGCTAGTACTTAGCCCCAGGGTGTTTGTTCTGACTATAGGGACTCCGCCTTGGCTTCGGAGTGACACAGTGGTTCGCAGTTCATGGGTTAACATGGACAGAGACCGATTTTGTACAACAACAACAAAAATTGCATTAAAAATTTACTGAGCAAAGAATTACTTTTACAGTTGCCCCAGTCTGATGAGCACTTACTTCATCGTGTTTTGTCTCAAATTATAAATTATATATAAACATTCATATTAACAAGCTGGATTTCATATAAAATCTCTATACTATACGCCGCTAGAAACAATGTCACATTTCGGAATGATTCAATATTTCTGTAATAATCTGACCACAAAAGATTAAGAAATGCTGGTTCAAATGAAGTGTGAAAGAAAACAAAAACTAGATCCATGTGGAATCAAATAATAGAATATTACTTTTTAGTCACTTCCATGACATACAACCTTTATAAAAGCTTTTTGTTTAAATGTAAATCCCACCCATAACGAAATCACATTGCTCAAGAGTCTAACCTTCCGGCACTACTGTCTTTTTGTGGTCCCTGTGGAAATGGCATATATCCATACCTCAATAATGCGAACCAGTTTTCTTGAAAGAGAAAGGCATTCAAATTGTTTTAATGAACAAAAAAAAAATCTAGATCTAGATCCAGTTAATCTAGATGTAGATCTAGATCTAGAACTAGAATTACTAATACCAGATATAGTTTACTGAGACAGTGGATGTGAATTGCTCCACTGAATTACTTCCTATCCCCCTTCAAAGATTTCTCAAATCTACTAGATCTTAGCCCAGAATTGTCTTTCATATTCAGGATTCATCTCGATCCTAGATGAAAACCCTTCTTAATCTATAAACTAGGTATAGTCTAGAACTAGAATCTATTCTAGATCGAGATCTCAATTTTAGGATCTACTGTAGAATCTAAATAGGCCTAGATCTATCTAGTTCTAGAATCTAAATCTAGATCTACATCTATATGTACCTAGATCTTGATTAAATCAGCCGTGTCGCCTTTTCGGTCTAGACGTCTTTCGCACTTCAGGAGTAGATCTAAACAAGTCTACTTTCAGTTTTTGTCAACTCTGAAGTTGTTATGGACAATCATTTCGATCTAGTCTAGATCTTGGCTACGTAGATTTGACTGACAGTTGAGAAAAATAAAAAGAATATAACAATGGCTACTAAATCTACTATAGATCAAGATCTGTAGCTCTTGAAAGTCTGCTATTGTGTCACTGAAAAGAAAAACTCACCTCTATGCTTTCCTTTGACTCAACGCTAGTTTATTGCTGTTGTGGTCAGGGGTACTTCCGGTTACCGTGGTATTTCGCAAACAGGAAAATTTTCTAACCCATGTATTGATGATAAGGCCTAACTTAACTATGACCGGCTCTGTGGTCCAATTTCGCAACATCAACGTGGTGTTTGCTCAGAATGTTTATGCATGTGCTGGAGTTATTTTAATGTCCTGTCGACATCGCTTTTGGTATGATTCGTTAAAACGTAAGCAATCGGTAGATCTACTCTTTCAAAACAAAAAAAAATCCAAGCGCATTTCACTGCATTCTCGACGAGACTTCCTGGGAGGTCTGGTTGTTTTATGTCTTTCAACCTCCTTTCTGGTGGTTATCTCGAGTAAAATCTCCCGGGAGATAAATAGAAACTTAATATTTTAAATATATATACATCTTTTAATATGCATGCAGCTTTCAATCCCAAGAAAGTAAGATTATCTCGGTTTTAAGTGCCGACTCTGTTTCTGGTGAGAAGAAATTTTGTTTTTAGTAATGTGGAATTTGGAAATTGTGCCCAGACAGCGGCTCCTCCGCCCCTTCTTCATTCGATTTTTAACGATTAAGGGTTCTTTAACGTGCGTCATGTACAAAAGGAACCTCCGAAGTATTATTATTCGCTCTTATCTGAGAAGACTAGACGTCGGACTTTCCTATCCAAGAAGCCAGGAGACCGTTTAATCACGGAAAAAAAAAAAGCGGTTTCTAATATTCGACTCCTTCCAATCCTCCTATTGTAAGATTCAAAATTCGAACCTCGACGTCTATGAAGTGAATTTATTGCTGAGTAGCAGACGCCCATCTACACTGCCATGGTGACTCATTTCACGGAGCCTGATATTGAACAGCCTGATATTTTCATCCTAATGGCAATTTCATTAGTAATCGAGGAGCAAAGGTGGTACAATGTGACTGACTCAAAATTTCATACAGCTAACAGACATTCTCTCCAGTTTTTATCAGAGACTCAAGGATGGACCGGAAAGGAGAGGTTGTCTGCAGTACATTGCCGTTCAATGGGATGTCAGTTTAAAATTGTCTGCCATATACAATAATGAGACACAGATATGTCAGTGTGTGATAGAGGGTCGTGACCCTGTGTCCGTTTTTTTAACCTTATCACCGTCAACACTTTTTAAAATGATAGTTTCATTCTCTCTCTCGCAGGTTTTGAATTTCTCTTATTTTTATCGTTTGTCAAATGGTTAACATATAATACGACTCAAGATGCAAGAAAGCAAATTCTATAATTTCTTTAAAGCATTGAGGTATAATGATGTGAAAAACGGATCAAGCACAGGAGCCTTCCGAGAGAAAGAGACAGAGGAAAAAGTTGGAGAGAGCTAGGAATCTTCAGAGAGACAGACTATAGGATGAGAGAACAAAACAAAAAAAGAGAGTTATAGAGAACAAAAGAATTCTCTTAAAGAAAGAAAGATCTGTAAAGCAGAAAGCAGATTTTGTATGAGTTCTCTTTTATACGGATAAAGGACTTACATGTATTTGAATTTCCGGTGATCACCTGATAGTGGTGAATGCCTCCGATGCAGTTGTTTTCATTTTTGGATAAAGTTTGGTCCAGATGAGAAGTAGAAATTTAGTTGTTTCTTAAACCCTTTCTCTTCTGTTACTGTACCTGTTGAACTAAACTAAAGTCATTTAAAAAATTACAAAGAGGTCAAAATGGAAGTTGTCTGACAATTAGAGTCTACATTGCAAACATTAAAACAGGGACGGGAGAATCTGGGCAGTTATTAAAAGTTGTGGTCCCGTCTTATGTTGACATCAGCTGGTTGGCACGCTTACTTTTTCACGATGCCCTTCCCGGTATCGTCTCTCAGAGAATCTGTGATATATATATATAATTTATTTAAAAAAAGGACAGTCATGTGCTGCTCATTGAATCCGTTGCCATCAGATTGAAGTATTGATTGTCATTGACCCACTGTCCATTTGGCCATCTATAATCTTGATCTGAAGGTGAACTGGGGCTTGCGTGAAAACTGCGATAGATCTACAATAAAACCAAAAAAAATATTGATACCATCCACAGTCTCTCAGGCTGTATGACTGGGACGGGACCATTAATTAAAATAGTTATTCTACAGCAGATCTAGAAATTGAGATTTAGACAGATAAATATAGAAGAGTTTTCAGAGGAGATCTAGATCTAAATACATGTAGCATTGCGATTCGAAGAAAGAATTGATTTGTTGAGAGTCGTGATCTTGTCCTCTGTTTACATCCACAGTGGTATCGCATGATTACTCACACACAATACTCATCTCGGTATCTATTATAATAGTATAAGCTCCTTGGCGGTACCCTAATGCCGTTTGGTGCTAGGTGCTAGGTGCTAAGACTGAGCTTATAGTGTGCATGTAAATCTACGTCTTAGATCTAGAAACTAGATCCTTTCACCTCCTTTGATTCAAACCTTCAAAGTAGAATAAAATTACATTTTTCTGTTTAAAGAAAACATAACTATACACCAGCACACACATTTGTATAAATAACAAGCAAACAAACAAACAAACAATCAAACAAGCAAACAAACCAAACAATAACAACAAAATAAAAACAAAAACCACGGCTGTGCCCGCGATCATTAGTATTGATTCTTATTGATCACTGCCCATTTGGCCATATGATCTCAATCTAGCGAAGAACAGTTCTCATAAATAAACTATTTTTGAGTGGAGCTATACGTGAAGGGGTTGCCATAGCCGTAAGGTCAGGTGTATGCTGCTCCACAATAAAGTCACGGTGTGGACGTCATAGGTTCTAATTTCAGATCCTACCACCTGGGGGTGGGAACGATTGGAATAGATCTATAAGAACCTACAGTTTTCTCCGGGACTCAACGATCCCCTCGCTTCTTGGATAGGGAAGCCTGGCGTCTAGCCCTCTGAGTAACGGCGAATAATATTTCGAATAATATTTCGGAGATTCTGTGTGTACGTTACCAACCGGATGAAGTGAACGAAGAGACGCCGCTGTCCGGGCAAATTTTCCAAATTTCTACCCACAAAAATTCCTCTCACCAAAACCTGAGCTCACGCTTAAAAAACGGAGATGAATCGTACTTTCTTTGGATTAAAAAATATGCAAAAAAACTAAACGTAAAAGATATGAAGATTTCATAAAGATTAACGGAACCATAAAACCAAATATGAATACCACCCAAAGTTCTTCCGTAAGTGACAGCATCGGCGATTCGAGGAAAATGTTGCTGGTGCTTCTCTCTATGCGCGACGCAACGTTGCGTCGCCCGATAAAAATGGCGCTTCAAAAATCAATCAAGTAAGATTTGTATGAGAGAAAGAGTTTATAATATAATTTCTTTGGTATGGGACCATCTCCTTATACGCGGCGCATCGATGCGCCGCGCATAATTAGATCTATAAGGAAGTGGTCTCATATAAATCTTGATTGATTGTGGAGCGCCATTTTTTTTTCGGGCGACGTTGCGTCGCGTCGCTCAGAAGGAGGAGGAGTCTAGTCCAACAAAAATAAGGGCATAGCCAGCCTAGCAGTGACTAGATCTGGATTTAGATCTACTTCAAGAATTAGCAGGTGAGTCGAGCGAAAAAAGCATTCGTTTTCATGAGCAAAATAGATATAAATCTAGATTCTAGATAAATTTGCTGTTGTTTTGAAAGCCGAACCGGGTAGATTCTAGATATAGTTGATGTGAGTTGCTCCAAGGATCACTATAGATCTAGAATCTCGATTCAGGAGGATCAGATCTAGGCCTTTGTGCAGTGTTATTTAGATCTACATACATTATCAGGGAAAAATTATACGAATTAGTGGGAAGAATTTTCGATATCTTCAAAGGCAGTGTGTGCCAGTCTGGTTTAGCAAAAGCACTTGGACAAGAAATGCCAGCCAAGCTAAGAAAGTGAATGTTTTACCCATTAACTTTATAGATCTACCCCAAACCTCCACCACAACTCTTACTGTGCATTCCAGACAAGCAGTTGACCTTGTGGGCCTGGTTGTGTTTATACATGTATATTTATTATTATTATTATTATTTTTGGTACTTTCTTGAGGCAACAAATGGGTGCTTTGTTACAATTAAAAAGAGCCTAGTAACACAAGCGTATTACGTCTAACTTGTGTTTATATTGTATTTCTCCAATGTCCCTCTTTTTTTTTTTATATATATATATATAAAGCTTTTCGATCCTAAGAAAGTAGGATTATCTTGGCTTTAAGTGGGTGCCAGCAGTTTGGTAAACAAAATTTTGTGAGTAGAATTTTTAAAATTTGAAATTTTCTCTGACAGCCGTGTCCCTGCCTTCTCTTCATCTGGTTCATAATTGCCATGGATTCATTAATGTGCGTAATGTACACCCAGGACCTCCAAAATATATTCGCCCTGATCTGCGAAGACTAGACACCAGGCTTCCTTACCCAAGAAGTCAGAGGGTCATTGAGTCACTGAAAAAAAGGAAAGCAAGCAGGTTCCAGGTCTTTTCCATCACCTGGCAGTATTCATCAAATCTGTGATGTAAGTTTTTGGCTTAGGAGTGGATGTCTAATCCCTCAGTCACAGCGTTCTTCCCTTCTCCGCCCCCACCCTCCTCTGTTTTGCTATGCTCTTCTTTCCTTCTCCCTCTACCTTACAGCTGAAGCAGTTAAAGAATCAATCTCTGAGTTTCTCATGGCGACCTTATTGTATGATTTTATTTCATCTTTTTTTTTTTTTTTTAAAACAAAATAAAGGGACACAGATTCTTCCAGCACACTTTTTTGTTGTTAGTTTCTATTTATGTGTATATCTGTGCACATCATTACATGTGGATGTCTTTTAAGGACCTATGATTTATATTAAAACATAAAGCTTTCATGAGGGTTATATATTATTATTACGTAAGTGACTAAAAAGTAAAATGTATTTAACATATTTGATTTAAAATATCATCACTGTCGGGTACAAACCGTGATCCTATGAAACGGGCAACTTTACAGGGGAAGGAAAAAACTATTTTTGTTTGCCACAAGTTGTCCAGAACCTTCTTATTTTGTGTTTAGGTAAAAAATATGTATAATGACAGACAGTGGTAATAAGATTTGACTGAGGCATTTTGATGACTTTGAAGTGCACATACACAGTTTTCACTTGCCTTTCTGTTGACTGCCTATACAGTTTACCTGCGCACAATGCAAAAGGACACAATAGGCTGGTCAATTGCACATCAATTCCATGCCGTAACCAGCTAGTTATAC